>JAASAO010000051.1:0-113485 GCA_017311375.1 Mytilus coruscus
AGAAAGTTTATTTTAGATACAGTTCATTGTGCCTAGAGCTTTTATAATGTTTTGTTTATTGAAATCTTCTTTTATGTGATAGGTAACATCTTTGGTATCAGTATTAAACCGCCTTTTATCATAAAATCAAATCTAAATGCACTAAACTAATATTTATATATGCTACAGTGAATTTGTAAAACCAGGGATTTTGTAAAATCCCGAACAGTTTAATTGTCTTAATAAAACCCCGAAATTTAAAAGGAATTTGATAAAATCACTGAAAATATTGCTAGGGATTCTGTAAAATCCCTATTTACAAGTTTAAACTTAATATCAGTAAACGTATTTTTCTTAAAATAGATAGACCATTAATTGTTTAAATATATTAATTGAATACACTTTACTGGATCGCACTATTTTAAAGTTATTATGAATAAAAGGCATATGTAAATATAGATATAAAGACTACAATACATTTATTTCTGCTGGTATACAGTTTCTCTGCTTTTCGACAGACACACCTAGTTTTACATCTCTACATTGCCTACCTTATAAATAATATAAACAAAATTTACTTATTACCAGATTGTGATCTAAACAGTGGAGAAAATATAGAAAATTATGTATTCTTATATACTAGCATGGGTGTTTACCAAAGTATCTAATATATGATAAAAGCAAGTGAAGGATGAAAAATGTCAAGGTGACCTATATTTTGTTCTGGTTGGTTACCTATTAATTGAAATGAAGATCCAATACGAAATACTTTTCGCATACTATCTGTAGTCTTTTCTTTTTTTTTTGTGTGGGTATAATCTCTTTTGTATGTAGCATATAAATGAAACAACACTTATTTGATTTTTAAATTTCCTTTTACTGATCAAACATGAAAAATGTACGATGAAAATATTTAACTTGTTTCCAGAGTTTGAGTTAGAATAATGTGCTTGGGTAGGGTGACATGTCTTTCTTTTCTTTACAATGTGAACTAGCATGTTTATATTCTACTTGATTAGCGTGTCGGTCTAGCACAAAACAGGATCCATATTCACATCACATTAATATATTCTCGTTCTGATATACCTGTGATACTTGAAATTAATACGTGACACAGGAAGATAGGCCAAAATCAAAATCAATTTATTTCTATTTTCTTGCAAGTTTTTCTAATCTTAAGAAGGTAATCAATTCAATGTATAATGTCATTATATTTGAGTTTAAGAATGGATAATTTCGTTTATTCCTTTCATAAAACAGACTGAAGCTATAAACATAAACTAACTTTCAATCAAGGCATTAATATGATCTTATTTTGTCTCTTTTGTGGGTCTTTGGCAATATATTCCACAATTTCCTCATTTCTTCCTATCTTGTATTAATTAAATATGACATGTTCAGTGTACTGTTGTAGGCTTTGTCTTTTTCAAATGAATTACTTAAACAAAAATTGATTTTTTATTATTCCCGGAATTAAATCAGTGAGTCTGTAAAGAATCATAATTATTTCAGGGATTTTGTAAAATCCTAGTCAACATAAGGGATATAATAAAATCACTAATCAGTTCCGTGATTTTACAAAACTCCTGAAATTTCATGGTTTTTACAAAATCCCTGATTTTATAAATTCACTGTAACATATATACCCGTGGATACAGAAAATGTAACAGGAAGCTGCTTAGGACTTGCTACATCCGTATGCCGTCCTCGGCATGGCTATTTGTGGTAAACTGGTGTCTTTAAGTTTAGATTACCCGCATTTCACTTGATCCTGCAATGTTATTTTAGAGGTGACTCCTGTCTGTAAAATCATTTGAAATACTCCATGTTTTGTGATTTGTTGTCCTTTTACCACAAAAAGGATAAAATTGAGAATGGAAATGGGAGTGTGTCAAAGAAAACAACCCAACCAAAGAGCAGAAAACAACCCAAGGCCACCAATGGGTCTTCAACACAGCGAGTAAATCCCGCACCCGGAGGCGGGCTTCAGCTGACCCTAAACAAAATGTGTACTAGTTCAGTGAAAATGGAAGTCACACTAAACTCCGAAACATATAAATGAACTAAAATTTAAAAAAACATACAAGACTAACAAAGGCCAGAGGATCCTGACTTAAGACAGGCGCAAAATGCGGCGGGTTAAACATGTTTTGTGAGATCTCAACCCTCCCCGAAACAATTCCTGAAAGGAATTCGTATTTTAATCGGCTGTCGTAATTTTTATCAAGTTGGCTGCACAAAACGCCGATTTTGATAAAGAAAGTAAAATGAAAAGTTACAGGTGTCAGTTCCATGGAAGATGGAATAAGTTGTTAGACAAAACAAGTGTCAGAATAGATTAAGCACATGCAATGATATTAACTAGAATTCATATTTAAAAGCGACACACTGCGTTTACTAATCAAAATTCTGACGTACTGTTAACTCATATGACCCTCAGATTTTAATAGCTTGCGAATATATCATACAGAAATCCACGCCAGTTTTGTTTCTGATTTGTTATATGATATCAAACAGTTAATGCACATTCAACACGCACCTTTTAACACTTTTCTATATGGGAGTTATCTCCTGTATACTGCTTTTATTCTTATCAGAGAACGAAAAAGTTATCGCTTAAGTTTTCTAAAACTGTTTATTACCTCCACTTTTGATTGCAGCAGTCCGGTTATATGTATTAGGAATTATTTTCCTTTTGTGTTTGACATGAGTGGTATGCTGATGTAGCTCATAAACTGTAAGTCATAGATATCTAGAGTGATTTGATATGAGGTGCTTGGACGATAAAAGAAAATGAATTTATGGAAAAAGGTCACGTTTTGTTCCAAATTTTAACTTTGCATATTATTGCAAATCGGTGTTCTGGTGACCTTTTATTGAAGTTTCTCTCCATAGATATTCAAAATAAGCTGTTTGGTAGGATAACTTCTTAATCATACATATAAGAGACTACGGGGCTTATTAACCCATGATTTTCAGAATCCGTGTGAAGGAACTACAATATGAACCGGAAATGACGTTTTGTTAACTGGAAGTAGTATGTTATCTCTCTTATATTGAACAAAAGTTATAAAACCTGATATTTTCGAACCAGTGTTATGAAAGATATAATATGACATCGGAAGTGGGTTTTGGTAGAGCGGAAATAGCCAAGTATTTTCCTTATTTCAAAGCGAAATACATAGAAACCATATACATGTTTATATATATTATTTATATATTCAGTAAAAGTAAGCCTTCAGTTTACCTTGGACTTTTGAAACCGAAAGTAGCGGATCATCTCCTTTATCTCAAATTAAATCACTACAAACTATACATTTTGGAATCTGTGTAAGATAAGTTAACTAAGGGTGATCTCGTGTGCTCGAGAAGGAAATCATATCATGCTCAACTATACCTATGATTAAAAATCTAAACATCGTTCAGAACTTAACTTTCAAGTTTAGTATACGAGAAGCTTAAGATCTTGACATATATAGAATAAACAACTCTCAATGGTTGAATTATTTCGAAATATTAGAACTTTTTACCCCAGAAATAGATAACCTAAGCTGTATTTGGCAAAACCTTTCGGAACTTTGGGTCATCAATGCTCTTCAACTTCTTACCGTTTTTGGCGATTTTAACGTTTTGATTCCAACGTCACTGATAAGTCTTTTGTAGACGAAACGCACGGCTGGGGTACATAATTTAAACCTGGTATCTATGATGAGCTTATTTTGGGAATTAACTTTTGGAAGACAGTATGTCTATTGCGTGAGTGCATGCGTTCGTTCGTGCATATTCGTATCAAAGAAATCAATTTATTGCACAAAAATATGCCAATATTAATCTAAATTAACAGTTTCACAGCTCCATGAGTGAACTTTAAGAATCGTGCAATAAAACGGCTAATTCATTACAGTTGACCAATTTAAAATGCCCGAAAATAACCCAAAGCGAAAGTTTGACAGAATTAAGCAAGTACTGAGTATCTATCCCCAAATATATGCGAAAGACATTCACAAATAAAACTAAAAATATGATGGAACTAAAGTTTTATGTTGTCTTTCTGATACATATTATTTCCTTTTGATTAGTGACGTCATTCAATGCAAAATTTTACAAACACATGTAGAATTTGTAAAATGACAGCGGCATTTAGCGCTTTTTATTGAAACATGTTGAAACTGTTAAAAAGTGAATGATAATCACATAGACTCTTCAATTTTGAATTCCAGTAGGATTTGATAACTTTTAGATTTAAATCTTTGAGTGAAACACATACCATCATGTTTATAGGAGAAATCTGTCAAACCTCTTTCTTCAAGCCTCAATTCAATTTTCCAGGAGCAATGTTTACGCATGATTTACCAGATGTGACAAAAATTGACACCATTGATGGCAAAATGAATCGATATCCTGAAGACATTGCTGATGACATGTATTACGGATATTCATTCTATACATTGGAAACGGTTCAAATGGTTCAGTTATACGTATCATTTCTGAATGGGTCTTTTAATACCCATGCTACATCAATCTTTAAGGTGTAATACCACCAAATCATAGTACGTCACATACGGTTGCATACGAAAAGGTTCGAACAAAATATTCCTTGAATTTGACAGTTGTAGGAATTAATTCTACATTTAATTGCAGTAAAACATTTCTGAGTCATAAACATATACCTTGGGTGTTTCAAAGCACCATTCTTTTTTATTTGATGTTTCTGTAGAATATTTTGGGAACTTGGGGTTACATGGTTATTAAAGCCTGTATACAGGAAAAACGAGGTGAAAATTTGATTGGTTAACTTCCAGTGATGGTTATTATCTTATATGCAATGAAATGTAATGTGAAATTTTGTCTGTAGTACTGGACAGGATAAAACTTTACTCATGCCAAGTATTTCTTTATTTGAAACAAAGATAAATTTTGCACATTTTTTGAAAAGTGCAATTTTAACAAAGACTAATAGGGTAAAACAATGGTGGTATTACACCTTAAAGACCCAAATGTTGCTAAACACTTGTCCTACCACCATGACAAACATTTTGTTGTACCCGCAGATAAATCCCAAACCAACATCGTTTGTGTGTGTAAATCACATTACATAAACTGCTTGATAAATGAATTAGGTATTGAAAATTCACTTGGAAACTCAACATATACCCCACGACACTTACTAAAGAGGAAATCCTGGATAATCATAGGTCTGTTCTATGTTCCTTTGGAATTTCAACCAAAGATGAAGAACTGGATCTTCCATCACTGTATTGGATACATAAACTACATAAGTGTCCTTACAAACAACGTTATACTGCTGGGTCTTCCAAGTTCTCCACGAAACCTCTTTCTAAATTATTAACATCAATTTCATCAGCAATCAAAGCCGGGCTTCAAAGTTATTGTGAAACTACCTATTCTAGAGTTGGCGTGAATCAGGTGTGGATAATAAAAATTCCAACGTACATACAATCTAAATCTCTTTCATCTTGCAATAGTATTAAAACATTTGACTTTTCTGCACTTTACACAATTATTCCCCATTCCAAACTAAAGACAAATTGAAAGAGTTGGTCCTGCTTTGTTTCATAAAAATAATGGCCAACGTAGATACAAGTATCTTGTCTTATGGAGGATAAATCCTATTTTGTAAAAATCACTCTGATTCTAACAAAAGTTCTCTGAAACTAACATTATCAAGATGCTTGATTTCTTGATTGACAACATATTTATTACGTTTGGAGGACGTGTTTTCAACAAACAATCGGCATTCCCATGGGAACCAACTGTGCCCCTCTTCTTGCCGACTTGTTGCTTTATTCATACGAGGCTGACTTCATACAGGAACTTCATAGGAAGATAGAAAAAAGTTAGCAGTATCCTTTAACTTTACTTTCCGCTACATAGATGATGTTCTCTCACTAAATAATTCAAAATTTGGTGATTATGTTAAACGCATCTATCCCATCGAACTTGAGATAAAGGATACAACAGATACAGTCAAGTCTGTCTCATATCTTGACTTACATCTAGGAATTGACAATGAGGGTCGGTTGAAAACAAAACTTTATGACAAAGAGATAATTTCAGCTTCCCGATTGTGAACTTTCCATTTTATGTAGCAACATTCCAGCAGCGCCTGCATACGGAGTATATATATCCCAGTTGATACGATACTCCAGGGCTTGTATTTCCTATCATGATTTCCTTGATAGAGGGTTGCTGCTCACAAGGAAGCTATTAAACCAAGAGTTCCAAGTGGTGAAGTTGAAATCATCCTTCGTAAATTTTACGGACGCCATCACGAGTTGGTTGACCGTTACGGAATATCCGTTTCACAGATGATAGCGGATATGTTCCTAATGTCGTTACTTTAATCCCGTCCCCTTTTCCCGAATGTGACCTACCGAATTAGACTTATTACCAGGTTTGTACTAACATGAGCAATACGACGGGTGCCACATGTGGAGCAGGATCTGCTTACCCTTCCGGAGCACCTGAGATCACCCCAGTTTTTGGTGGGGTTCGTGTTGCTCAGTCTTTAGTTTTCTATGTTGTGTTTTGTGTACTGTTGTTTGTCTGTTTGGATTTTCTTTTTTTTTTAGCCATGGCGTTGTCAGTTTATTTTCGACTTATGAGTTTGAATGTCCCTTTGGTATCTTTCGCCTCTCCTTTTCGTGACACAAATCCTTACAGGCATTTGACAAAAACAATTAGGAGAGGGACAGTACTGTTATTGCTGTTTCAGGCGTTTAGTCAGAATTATTGCCAATTATATTAGTGATGCTTCTCAAAATTTTACTGGAAAACGTCCACAGTACACATATATTGATTTTTTTTACTGATATATTTTCTTCGGACAAACATGTTGATAATACAAATAAATGTTCTGAAAAATATGTTCATAAAAATTCATTGATAAGATTTATATATATGGAGAGATAAAGATTGAGAGTTTGCACTCGATAGTGTCATCGTATGCATGATGTAAATCCGGTTTAAAATATCTACTCTGAGAAAATCGATCAGGCATTCGATAAGTCTCAAGCTTTCCCTTTGCTTGACGATATAGTAAAGCTGCCAGAGAATTCAAAATACCTTAAATTGGGGATAGCATAACTATGGATTTTGTCCTAGTAGAAATATTAACAATTCCTTCTCTGACAGACCTGCATACTCTCTTTCCGCTGAGCTGAGCAATCGATCACGGTAAGATTGAATCTGTTTCTGTTATATGATGTTCAGTAGCAGGTGGCTGGACATCAATTGCGGACAATAATTTAGTTGATTTTTAACGCATAATAGGCTTTTAATGAATTTTCTTAAAATGATTCACTAAAGGTAACACGAGCAAGCATGGGTATAAAGGACACTTTAATTAGATATTCATGAAAACACCCGAGTCGTTCTTTATTTTAAGGTCATCTTGTCTCATCACTTGGCGTCAGTCGTCTGTTGTCGTCGTCCGTTAACTTTTACAAAATCTTCTCCTCTGTAACTACTGGGCCAAATCTAACCTAACTTGGCCACAATCATCATTGAAGTATTTTGTTTTAAAATGTATCCGATGACCCCGGTTGCCAACCAAGATGACCGACATGGCTAAAATAGAACAAAGGGATGAAAAGTTTTTTTATCTATTACCTTATTATTATTGCTCTTGAAAAGGCGATTTTTTTCATTTTTTCATTTTGTCTATTAGAGAACCTTTAAATAGCAAAGATAAAAGATAAAAAGCAAATAAGTCAAACATGGCAGAAATCTTCAGACGACTTCTTATTAGAGTCACCTAGGTGAACGACACAGGCTCTTTAGAGCCTCTAGTTTTGTTAATTTAAGTTTAAAAGAATTTACCAGTAAATACAATATCCTCATGATTCAAACAACCATCGTAAGCGTTTCTCTGTAACGATTTTTGTTGTTGTAACGATTCTTTCATTTATGTACTATTTGAAGATTAGTCCACTAGTCAAGATTAGAAGAAGTTGAAGTCTTAAAAATGGTTCGTCGTTCGGCTGTCTTATTGACGCATACACACGTTTTCTTTCCTTTCATCAAGAGATTAAATGCCTTTTCTGTAATTAAAAAAATTAAAAGTGTTGACCGAAGCACATTTTGTATGAAGCGTTTCATACTAGAAATGTGCCCAATCAACGCTTTTATACCCATAAAATCGCAAAAGGTATGTAATTCTTATAGTTACATGTCCATTCTTATGCTCCGACAATGAAATTACAAGTTATATCAATTTTTGTTTGTTTTCTATACTTTGTCATGGAAAGCAAGTGCTGTCATCATTGTTGCATCTTATTTTACATTAAATGTATGTTTCATATGAATTCGTACTTTTGATTGGGTGAAAGCAATTGCGAGGCATTCCTATATCAAACTGATTTTCTCAATAAAATTGTCCGCGCTTCATACAAAATGAGCTTTGGTTAACGCTTTTACACCCCAATATACTTACAAAAGAGGAATTTCATTCATAAATAAAATCTAATCTTGGAATGCCTTGCGATTGTTGTCTGATATTCACGATAACGGATTCTTGTGAAACAGAATAATAATAATAGATGAAAGAAAGGGCAAACAAAAGCGGAAAAAGATACAAATGTAGTATTAACCGATTCTGAAATAAAAAATATTACACCGAATCATTTAACATCTGTTATGACAAAGTTTACAATACAAATGGGTACGCATGAAAAACATTAAAAAAAACCAAACAAATATACACCACTTTATCGTCTCACTTATTTTCCACTTGTTCATTGATTCTGTGTTGATTATTTACCAAAGGTAACGATCCGTAAAGATCGGCACCAACACCCTAAAGTAAACTTGCAGGTCAAATTTTCCATCAGCAATCATAGGATGAAATATCTGATGTCGAGTATACTTTATGGATTCATAATAAAGTTAAACAAAAACAAACGTGCGTAGATGACTTGGTTTAGTATATATGCATGCACTAGTTCAATGATTTCCTCAACATAATAATTACCAGAAACTCGTTTCATATGACTTAAATGAATGGAAAAGATCGAACTAAAAATAAATTGTTCATCAAGGTAAGTTAAGTATAAACCTTTGACACGGCTTGCTTAATAACAACTCACAGGACGTAATCAACAATACAATTATGTTTTAAAACTGTAAAAAAATGGCGCAATCATTGGAATCCAGAAGTAGAAGAAAAGCGCAAGTGCCAGTGTCATGCTATTTTGCAAAAACAAGAAATTAAATGGGAATGTAAAGATTGCGATGTTACTCCTGTAAAGTCACTATTCACCAAGGACTTCAATCTGCACAAGATCATGACGTTGTTTCCATTCAGGATATCAGCAGGTCATCACTCGATTCCCAGGAGGTAACGTTTGCAATTATTTTGTCAGTTTTCAATTCATTCTCAACTACTTTTCCAGCTGTTCGTACATTACTTAGGTCGAGTGACGATTTGCTTTACTTTAGCTTTAACATAAAAAGTGTGAAGACAATAAATTTGTGAAAGGAAACTTTTAAAACCATCGATACAGATAATGCAGACGTTAAAGTGACATTGCAATAATTGAAGACGTTGGAATAATTTTTATTGAACACAATGACAACAAGATTCAAATGTTACCACCTGTAGGGAAGTAAAGACTGTTTTAGATACTTCTCCAATGATATCGTTGGCCGTACATGTAAACAAAGATAATGAAGTAATAATTGGAATTAGAGAACAAGGAACCCCGTTGCCAGTCCAGGAATTTTCGATCAGACAAGTTTTAATTTTCGATAGAGATTATCAACGGAAAGTTACATTAGAATTCGATAAAAGGGAACAAATTGTTCAGATATGCATTACGCATTCGCACTGATTCTAGAAATGTTGTCTATGTTATTGATCGTGTAGACAGTGACAACAAAGGTTGAATAGTAGCTGTACATAGAAATGGTCGCTTGTTGTTTACCTTTGAAGAACAAACGTATTCAGAAATATTTAAACCACAGGAATTACTATTACGCCAAGTGATAACATTGTAGTTTCTGATTCAGGTAACAATGCGCTACATGTTATAAATTCGAAAGGAGATTTACTTGCTCTGCAGTTAGTTAAGAACGATTTTGGAATCTAATGTCCACTCAGTTTATTCTTTGACGCTGAAGAATATTTATTAATTGGATGTCATAAAGGAAAAATGAAGACTACGGAAAAATTCATGTTGTTAAAAATGGTTGACAGTCTTATGTAATATGTAGTGAGAAAAAAAAGTAATAAATGCAACCCGTTTTCTATGGCCTACAATGAAATTGTTCTATTCTGAAGAACATAGGTTGTCTAATTTATCTGTTAAGTTCACCACACCACAGTTGCTTGATGCATGTACCCTTTTATGTGTTATAAATATTTTTCATAGAATTTCATTATTATTTCAGCTTATTTTACTTTATTTAATGTGTTCCTGATATAACTAATCAATCTTACATCGGGAGCATGTCGTCGCGGTAATCTTTTTCATGACTTGAGTTATTTAAATAAGGTGGAGCATACATATAAACTGCTATCAATGTAATATTCTGTTAGAAATAGAAATAGAAAGAACATATTAAATAAAGGAAAATTAGCTGATATAATGAAGAAGTTTCTTTGAAATAACATGTAACACAGACAAAGGTGATTCATACGCTTACCTACCGTCCATCTAGATACAAATAAGGAGATGTGGTATGATTACAAACGAAACAATTATCCACCAGAGACTAAGAACGACGAGTATGAAACAGTTTTAGGTCATCGTAGGGCTTTCAACAAAGAGCAAAACCTCAATGACAAACATTGTTTCCTGACATACGAAATGTTACAGGATTGAACATATTTGTGAGCTCTCATTCTTACTCTTATCTGTGGAAGTGGTGTAATAAGACATCATAAGATAAGGTTAAAACAATAAGGAGATCTGGTATGATTGCCAATAAAACAACTATCAAACAAAGACCAAAGTCATGGATGTAAGAATTATTGGTAACCGTACGGCCTTCAAAAGAAGAAAAAACCCATACCGTACTGTCACCTATAAAAGGCCCGGATGACAAAATGTGAGACATTTGGAACGATATATCAAAGGCCAGATTTATGCTAAAACAATAAACGAATAACAAATATGACAGACAGCAATCAACGGCAACCATTGATGCAAGCTCTTGACTCAGGACAGGAACATAATAAATGTGGCGGTGTGAAACATGTTTGTGAGCGCTAAATTGAAAGGGCTTGATTCCTATGTGAATAAATGTCTGAATATTGTTGATATTCGCATATCACATTTCGAAAATAATGTATAAATAAATAAAAGAATAAGTAATACGCCCATTTCTAGGATTAAAACAAAATTCAAGTCCTCGCAAAGCGTGTTGTGTTCGTACCGGTCAACAATGCAGTCAACAATGTGGTGTTGGTATGACGTAAATACTACACGGTAGTCCTTAAGAATGAAATTACACATTCAACTACATTCAAGGCCGTACGCTCCACAAAGAGTCATATAATAAATAATCATGTCACAAACACAGCTCAGCTTAAGGCCTTTTCTGAACATTTGAAGGTGCCAATTATGTATTGGTTACCTAAACTACACAAAAACCTCTAAAATATCGTTCCATCTCGGCTTCTAGTAAGTGTTCTACTACTAGACTGTCAGTGCTTTTAACGAGTTTCTTAACTACTATCAAAGAACTTTTCATTAACTTTTGTAATAAAACATATGAAAACGTGGAATAAACCATTTTGGAGTGTAAAACATTCATTGGATGTTTTAGATAAATTACGTGCTTTTGATGGTCCTTTTGATTCTGTTGACAGTTTTGACTTTTCCACTCTTTACAGTACACTTCCACACAATATTATCAAACAAAAGTATTATTTAATCAAATTGGTGTTTGATAAATCTGATTGCAAATTAATGTGCTGCAACACATATAAAGTCTTTTTCTCAAACGAGAAAGGTAAAATGCTGGATATACATGATATACTTACTGCAGGAATGATGAGATGATTAAAGTCATAGATTTTCTCCTTGACAACATTTATGTACGTTTCGGCAATAATGTTTATCGACATATTGTAGGTATTCCTATGGGTACCAATTGTGCCCTTTAATAGCAGACTTGTTCCTGTACTGTAATGAATCACAATTTTGCCAAACTCAGTAAAGACCCGCCTAAATTCCATTTCATTGATAAATTCAACAACACAGTTATCTTGATGATACTTTTCGTTAAATAATGAAGAATTCCTAAATATACTTCCGAAATTTACCTGCAGGAACTTACCTTAAATAACACTAATATTAACAGCAATAAGTTTCCTTTCCTAGATTGAGACATTTAAGTTTTACACCAGAAACTATACACAAATATTTACGACAAAAGGGATGAATTTTCTTTCCTTATTTTAATTTTCCTTTTGGGACTGTGATGTTCCTCTGACACCATCTTACGGTGTTTATATATCTCAACTCGTTCGTTATGCCCGTGTCTGTAGTGACGTTTTGGATATCAATGAGCGTAATCTATGTTATACTGGTAATTTATTAAGTCAGGATTTCGTCCCACAAATTATAAACCCTTTACTAAATTATTTCATAGATATAAAGATGTGGTTTGCAAGTTTGGCTGTAACTGTAGAAAACTTATTTCAAACGGAATAGCACATCCTAAATTTTACGGTGATGTTGTTAACCGAGCCCGGAAATTTAGATACGATTCAGGTAAACTTATAAATCCTTTAAATAGACTTATTCTAAAGGTTACTAATTCAACATTGTAATTAAATTTGAGTTGAATATTGCTTTTATTGGTATAAATATTGATTTTGTTATCAGTAAATTCAGACCATTGTTATGCCAGAAAATCGCCTTTTAATTGTAGCCAACAAAAGACACAAATCAATAATAAAATTTAACAAGATTTATTATACACAAGTTTACAAGAAGTATTACATAAAAAGAAATGTCAACTTAACTGTCAAAATATGAGTCCAATCTTTTATCTTTTCTTTATCCGGAAATCTTCACGGGAATCCACAGAATATTACGTCCAATAGGTCACAATTTAGTATGATGTTGTTAGTAAATAAAAGTGTCAATCCAACTGCTGAGAATGTTGATGTCTATCGATGTCTAAGTCTATCTAAGTCTATGTCTAAATCTCTATATTCAACTAACTTTTGGGTCTGCATTTAAATACTCAAACGGAAATTTCTAGACAACGCTAGAAATATAAATTACGCATCTTTGTTATGATCATTCTGGAAACGTTATGTAAGTGAAATAGAAAGTTCTAATCATTCCATTAGTATCAATGATTGTTCCAGTGATTTCTAAACTGCATAGTTGTAACAAAATGTATTTTATTTTGTACACAATGTAAACATGTATAATAGGCCAAACAAAACAAATTAGGCCAACTAAATAAATATGATAGTTACAATATCATAACACCTCCCCCCTTAAAAAAAGTTTGAGTGTAACAAAAACTTTTCATGAATAATATGTACAAAAATACATAGTATATACACAGTGTTTTAATAAGTTCTAGATAAAGCATCTGCTATTACATTATCTTTACCTTTAATATGTTTTACAATAACATCATATTCCTCTAACAATAAACTCCACCTAGTCAATCTCTGGTTCTTGTTTCTCATTTTATGTATGAAGGTGAGAGGATTATGATCAGTATAAACAAGAATAGGATGGACAGTGGGATTTAAATATACATCAAAATGTTGAAGTGCAGACAACAGTGCAAAACATTCTTTTTCAATAGTCGAATAATTTTTCTGATGTTAATCTAATTTCTTAGAAAAATATGATATAGGTTTCTCAACATTATCATCTGTTTCTTGATATAAAACAGCTCCAACTCCTACATCGCTTGCATCAACGGCAAGTTTGAATTGTTTTTCAAAGTCTGGAGTGATCAGAACTGGACTATTAATTAAAAGTGATTTGCTATTTTCAAAAGCGTTTTGACAATTTTCACTCCAGATGAATTTAGAATCTTTCCGTAAAAGATGAGTCAATGGTTGAACAACAGTAGCAAAATTTGAACAGAATTTCCTGTAAAATCCAATCATGCCTAAATATCTCATAAGTTGTTTTTTATTTGTAGGAGGAGGAAATTTGGTAATTGCATCCACTTTAGCCATAAAAGGTTTCACTTGACCTTGGCCAACTGTATGCCCTAAATAATCAACAGTGGCCTGGCAAAATTCACTTTACCAAGATTAACAGTCAAATTTGATTGTGACAATCTATCAAAAGTATCATATAAATGTGTAAAATGCTCTTCCCAGCTATCACTACATACAATAAGATAATCAATATAAGCATAACAACAGTCTAAATCTTTTATAACATTATTGATCATTCTTTGAAATGTAGCTGAAGCACTTTTCATGCCAAACGGCATTACAGTATATTGAAATAAGCCATCTGGTGTGACAAAAGCTGATATTTCTCGAGCTCTCTGTGTCAATTGGACTTGCCAGTAACCTTTCAATAAATCAAATTTGCTCACAAATTTTGCTTTTCCAATATTATCAATGCAATCGTCTATCCTTGGAATCGGATAGGAATCAGATTTTGAAACAGAATTTACTTTTCTGAAATCAGTTACGAAACGAAAAGTTTTATCTAGTTTGGGCACAAGCAGACAAGGAGAGCTCCATTCACTGTTACTCGGCTCAATAATATCATTGTCAAGCATATATTTAATTTCTTTTCTCATAAATTCAAGTTTGAGTGGATTGAGCCGGTACGGATGTTGCTTAATTGGAGAAGCATCACCTACATCGACATCATAACAAACAGCAGTGGTTTTGTTTGGCACATCTGGAAAAAGATTTTAAAAGAAAATACCAAAGCTTTTAATTTTTCTCTACGATCAAAAGACAGATGTGCAAGTTTCGAATCTAAATTTGACAAAATTTCTGAATTTTTCAATCTAACTGTCTCTTCCATAGTTTGAGAACTAAAAGGTGGTTCAATTATATCTGGTTTGTCATGATTGTTCTCCAATTTAATCATAGCTAAAGTGGCAACTGGTTTACTCTCACCTTCATTAGTACGCTCAAAATATGGTTTTAACATATTAATGTGACACACTCTATTTTGTTTACGCCGACCTGGTGTTTTTACAATATAATTCAAATCAATAATTTTACTCTCTATGGTATAAGGACCACAATATTTAGCTTGTAATGGATGTCCAGGGACTGGCAAAATACAAGTACCTTATCACCAGGCTCAAAAATCTGTCCCTGGCATCTTTATCATACCATATTTTCATCTTATTCTGAACAGTTTTAAATTGTTCTGAGCAATTTGACAAGCAGTATACAATTTTAAAGGTCCCTCACAGTATGACCAAATACCAACTCAAAGGGATTAAAACCAAGGGATTCTTGAACAGCCTCTCGGACCGCAAAAGTAAAAGTGAACACCATCATCCCAATCCCTGTCAAATTGAAGACAAAAGTTCTGATCATGTTCTTCAATGTTTGATGAAAACGTTCTAAGGCACCTTGAGATTCTGGATGATAAGCACTTGACCCATACTGAGCAATCCCTAACTGGTACACGACTTGCTGAAATAAACCTGACATGAAATTTGAACCCTGGTCGGACTGGTCTTGGTCTTCGGTAAAGGTCCAACGCAATCAATGAGTACTCGGCTGAAAGGTTCTTCAAAGGCTGGAATAGGCATAAGTGGTGCTGGTGGTATTTTCTGGTTAGGCTTACCAACAACCTGGCATATATGGCATGATTTGCAGTATTCTGCGACATCACTTCTTAGTCTTGGCCAGTAGAAATGCTGTAAGATCTTAAGACAAGTCTTCCTTATACCTAAGTGTCCAGCCAAGGGGGTGTCATGAGCAAGACCAATAATGTCTTGCCTATAAACTTTAGGCACCACCACTTGGTATACCACTCTCCATTCCTCCTCTGGGGTAGCATCAGGGGGCCTCCACTTTCTCATTAAAATGCCGTCTTGATGGTAATAGCATTCGGCCACTTTGTCTGCTTCTTCCTGTGGTTGATCCCTCTTGCAGAGCTGAAGAACCTCAGGGTCTTTATTTTGTTCTTCGACAAATTTCCTTCGGTCTAATGAATGGCTGTTTACGTCTGGCCATGGTATAATTACATTCTTGCTAATACTATGTGGTCTTATTACGGCCTTCTCTGAGCTACCGGGACCTTCAATGTCGGCTAGAAAGGTGTCAGAAAGGTCCATGTAATTAAACTGGTCTTCTTGCAAATCCTCATTTTGTTGTTTTCTAGCCATCGCCCTAGTAACGACACAAGCTGGATACAGTTCAGCATCATCTTCAGGTGATTTAACATCCACCACCGGTTCACTGGTAACAATTGGTTCAGCAACCACTTTGTTCCTAGCTAGATCATTTCCTAGCAATAATGAAACACCCTCAACAGGGAGATTAGGACGAACACCCACAACAACTGGTCCAGTTATCAAATCTGACTTCAGATAAATACGATGGAGGAACATCTATACAACCTAACTCCACACCTTGTAACAAAACGGAGGCACCAACAGAAGTCTCCTCGGACAAAGGCAACACACCTTCTAACAATAAAGACTGAGAAGCTCCAGTGTCCCGTAAAATCTTAATAGACTGAGGAGTAGTATTATTGACAATAGAAACAAACCCATCAGACATAAAAGGTTTATAATCCTCCATGTAATCACAAAACTGGACTTAAAAGCCTGACTCGCAGGTCATTCTAACGTATTAGTAACACGGGGTGTCGTACAAGCACTGGTCTTGGGCTTATTATCTCTTTCATTCTTCTTCTGAGTCTAAAACAATCAGCCATCAGGTGACCATTCTTCTTACAATAAGCACAAGTCAATGACTTCTTCTCAAAGTTTCAAACTTTGGACTAGACATATTATAACTAGACTGACTCTTATTCTGTGCAACAGGCTTATTATCAGTACGCTCAGTGCTTTGATTCTTGTAATTTCAATCGAAGTATTAAAATTTTGACCTTTGAAACTTCTCTTATGTGAAAGGGTATAATTATCGGAAATAACAGCTGCAACTTGTAATGTGTCAACAGTTTTGTCATCTAAATGTGTTTTAAGTCTAAATGAACACACTGCTTGAACTCTTCTAATAACATCAATTGTCTTAAGTTATCAAAATTTTATCTATTTTCTTTGACGTAAGCCATTTATCAAATAGATCTTCTTTTCCTAGCAAATTCAACATAGGTTTGTGAATCAAACTTTTATAAGACCTAAATTTCTGTCTATATGCTTCTGGCACTAGCTCATAAGCTTTCAAAACTTCTTTTTAACCGTGTCATAATCAGAACTATTTTCTGATGAAAGTGCTGCGTAAATTTCAGCGGCCTTGCCCTCAAAAACACTTTGCAGCATTGTAGTCCAAAAGGCTTCGGTCATTTCAAATTTTGAGCAATTTTCTCAAACTGTGGAAAAAATTTATCAACTGTTTTTCACAAAATTTGGGAACCAAACGTATGTTTTGCTGCATCAAAATTAAAATGTTTTGATTTTGATTGGAATTTAGTGTTGCTTTCTTCTTTTCCCATTTCAATTTTCATTTTCTCAATCTCTAACCTTTCCCTCATTTCAAGTTCTGCCTGTTTTAATTTCAATTCATCTTGTTTTAATTTAAATTCATCTTCTTTTCTTTTTCTCCATCTCTAACCTTTCTTCTTTTTCTTTTACTCCATCTCTAACCTTTCCTTCATTTCAAATTCTTTTAATTTAAGTTCATGTTCTAATTCAAGTGTTTTTAATTTGATAGCGTCAACATTTTCGACCTTAAGTTCAAGAGCCTCTTCACCTAAAATTTCTGCGTCAACTAATTTGTCTTTTACCAAATTTTTATAATTTGTTTTCTCATAGATACTCTAAAGTCTAATTTCAGATGTTTAGCAAGCAACACTAATTCCTCTTTCTTTAAATTATCAAACCCTTCCAGGTCTGGCGTTTTCAAAATTTACCGGCATCAAATGCCATATTGTAGAATTTTGTTGGCTAGTTCTAATAAAAATACTGAACAAATTTTTCAATGAGATATTAACGTTTTCCCGAACACGAGCCCCAAATTTCTGTTATGAACAGAAAAATCGACTTTAATTGTAGCCAACAAAAGACACAAATCAAATTTAACAAGATTTATTATACACAAGTTTACAAGAAGTATTACATAAAAGAAATGTCAACTTAACTGTTAAAATATGAGTCCAATCTTTTATCTTTTCTTTATCCGGAAATCTTCACGGGAATCCACAGAATATTACGTCCAATAGGTCACAATTTAGTATGATGTTGTTAGTAAATATAATTGTCAATCCAACTGCTGAGAATGTTGATGTCTATCGATGTCTAAGTCTATCTAAGTTTATGTCTAAATCTCTATATTCAACTAACTTTTGGGTCTGCATTTAAATACTCAAACGGAAATTTCTAGACAACGCTAGAAATATAGATTACGCATCTTTTGTTATGATCATTCTGGAAACGTTATGTAAGTGAAATAGAAAGTTCTAATCATTCCATTAGTATCAATGATTGTTCCAGTGATTTCTTAACTGCATAGTTGTAACACAATGTAAACATGTATAATAGGCCACACAAAACAAATTAAGCCAACTAAATAAATATGATAGTTACAATATCATAACACCATACTTTATATTACACACATGTACTTTCACGGTACTACAATCTGTCGATACCTATACTTTGACATTGCACAAGGTCATGTTTTTCTGATTGTTAATGACGTCTTTACACTAAATCCATTTTGTGTTGGATGTGTACTGATTTATATTTTAGCCTTAGATACATCATTTTTATTAGTTTTTATTGGTTTTGAACTAGCTGTCAGTAACCGCGAGTACTCTCAGATCTGTACTTTTTGATGTTACGGATGAGGGATGGATATATACCCTGCCACGTCCTCTCTGTGTTTTTGTTTGATGTCTTTCTTTGTATCGGTCTGATGAGTTAAGCCTTTTTCAACTGATGTTATAGTTTGTTCTTATGTTGTGCTGTTACACCACTGTCCCAGGTTAGGGAGGGTTGAGCGCTCACAAACATGTTTAACCCGCCACATTCTTTATGAGCCTGTCACCAGCCAGGAGCCTGCAGTTCAGTGGTTGTCGTTGGTTGACGTCTGTCATAATTGTTTTTCGTAAATTGTTTTGTTATGAATTAGGCCGTTAGTTTTCGAAATTGAATTGTTTCATATTTTTCATGTCGGGGCCTTTTATAGTCGACTATACGGTATGGGGTTTCTCATTGTTGAAGGCCGTGCGGTTGCCTATAATTGCTTACATCCACTTTATTTGAACTTTGGTGGATAGTTGTCTCATTGGCAATCATACCACATCTGTTTATTTTATATTGATTCGTCAGAATGATACTATGTACAACACAATTAACAGAAATCAAAGGACACACAATATCGATCTAAGAGTGCTCTCACTTGCTTAAACCTAGTCCAAAGCCTAAATAATTCAAATGAGAAAAGTATGATCTTGTGCAATGCCAAAATATCAGATATAAATGATATTAAAGTATAAAGAAGAAATTAAAGTTATTATATACAATCGCAACTTTTGAGAAACTCTTGTTTTCATATTTGAAAGCAATTTGCATAATTTCTTGTGAATGACATGACTGTTGTATAATTTGCATTGTTTAAATATAAAAGGATTGCATACATCATGTATTATGTGTTTCTTGGAACTGTGTTTTAAATGCGGTTTTTCTTTATCACACAAAATTATTGACAAAAATACCGAAGTTCAAGGTAAATTCAACAAGGGGAAGTCCATAAAACCTGCCAAAATCGAACACTCTACTTTGTCAACCAAAGGAACGAATAGAAAACAATAGTCATATTTTTGACTTGCTACAGGCATTTTCCGATTTAAATCAATATCACAGTGGAGACTTCAACATGGACCAAAATCTCACCCCACTTTCAAGTTCAAGACAACCCCAAGCACCAGCTTAAGAGAAATTCTTTTTAAATTGATGATGCTACATCTGTTGCTTGAAGAATATAGATGCAGAGTAATATCAACAAATTACTGTAAAATATCAGGCAAAGAAATCAAACAAATATTGTCACAAATTGCACGACCTTTTCACTTGGTAGAAAAATAGGTATGGATAGGACAAATAATTCAAGGTGAAATGGAACTACAAAACAATTTCAATAAAAAAGAAAATTGTAAGAGCACAATGCGGGACTACCACTTTGATTTGCTAGGGAAGGAGAGGAGGATTTTGCATGCGGATGTTTTTATCTGCTACCAGGCCGAGTTATATCAGCAAAAACAAAACATATATAGTCACATGCATGGCGACACTCTATCTAATTCATTTTCAATCGTGGCCGATATTTTATCCTTTATTCCAGAAAATGTATAATCTCTTGGTCTTGAAGGATGTTAAGGTCTCCTGTTATAATATGACCAAAGGGGTCATATTTAAATTGATATTTCAAGCGCATAGTCTCAAGTTGGATGAGGATTATGTTCTATACCGACGTCTGATGGAAAAGACTAAATTTAATAAATAAATTTTGTTTGTGTCTGTGTATCGGGAATATTCACGACTTTGGAAAGTACTCAATTTTCACAGTCCACTGAGCATAGGTTATACATTTTATATCAAAAAGTTATTGTAAATCATTAATGTATAATAACAACTTTTTAGTGCAATGTTTAATTATTTTTCTATTCTATTTTAAAATTGATATCATAACAGAAAGAATTAAATCATAGGAATGTGCAGCAATGCTTTTGTTTTTTTTTTAAAAGAATCATTTTATTTAATTTTCATGTTTTGGATGATTTGAGGCTTTCGATTGAAATATCATAATTATATTTGTTATGACAGATTTTGGAATATTTCAACTTATTCAGTATATATTTTGATTAATACTGCACAAACAAAATTTCAAATAAATTTGCATCAATAGTTTTCGGTTTCCTGTTTTCTGCGATATTTGATAAAAATCTTATAGTATTCTCCTAAAATATTTATTCCTGGTTACAACATTTTGTCAGTTTCCTTATACAATATAATTGTAATGTTTTAAATAGAGTGACATTTGACAAAATGTTCGGTTTCCTGTTTCCGCAGATTTTATGATACAAGTGTTAGTTCGTTAAATAGACTTGTTTCTTGTCATCAAAGTATATCATCTTCCTTATACAGTGATGTTTGTCATTTTTCTAATCGAGTTACATTTGACAAATTTTTCAGTTTCCTGTTCTCAGAGATTTTATGATAAAACGTTTTGTCTCAACATACAAATTACTAATAACTGGACATGAAAAAAATGAAATTCTAGATTCAATCATATGTTTTGCTGTTTCAAAAGAGTTTTGTAATTGTAAATAAATATGTTGCTCCTTTAATGACATAAATATTCAAATTTCCCGTTTTCATTGATTTTTAAAATTGAACCCAAAATCTTCACTTTCCATCTATTTAATTTTAATCCACATAGTATATAGAATATGATGACACTCTAAATACAATAACACTAAAAAGTTTCTGTTGCAATTTTCATTGATGTTCAAACATTTTCTGCATAGATTGACTGAGCTATTTCGCCACCTAAAATTAACTATAACATCAATATGAGAAATTAATGCTTTATAAAACTACGAGTAAACATATACCAACTTGGAGCCAAATTTCATTTGCACAATTACCATAGACTTCCTAGAATTTGTCTGCCACTTTAGTAAATGATTAGTAAATGTTCCGTTTTCCAACTGCCATCTAAACTTTGCAGTTTATCGCGCTTTATCTTTGTTTTGGAAAGCCATAAAACAACGTCCGAATTCTCACAATAATATCTAAAATCATTTTCAGAAAGTTTTAGTTCAAATAATCCCTCTATTTGCTCATGATAATTTGAACAAACATCAAGTCGAACAATTGCTAAAACATATCATGGGTCGTTTGGAGATTAGTATGCTTATATTTTTTAAATGATAACTATTGAAATGAATAGACATTTAAAATTTCGTTCATTCTTGATAAAACAGGTCGTAACTTCCATTTAGAACCAAATGGTGTTCGAAATTATTTATTCTCTTATGGTTGTGGCCAGTTTCATCTTTCTCAAATGAAGTAATGAACGAAGCATACTATGAATAAAAAAGTATAACAACAAAACCGAACTCCAAGGTAGATTCAAAAAGGGATGTTTATAAACACTGACAAAATCTGACGTTAGACTTTATCAACCGACAGAACGAATGGAAAATAACACATATTTCTGACTTGGTACTGGCATTTTTCAAATAAAATGTTGGACTAAATCTGGTTGTGTAGCTAGCTAAACCTTCCACTGGTATGACAGTTGTTTATAGTTCCGTTATATTGACAAAATTGGGTAAGCAACCCAAACAGACATAAACGGTAAATGTTACAATAATCCAGCAGCCAAAACTGACTTAAAATACATCACAGACATACAACACAACTGACTAAAAATTCAAACAAACATACAAATAGATCTAACAAAGACTTATTAATAAGTGATACGAAAATTTCGTTAATTTGGTTGGCATATCCTGCAATATTTTATGAAATTAACTATTTGTTATGTCAACGTGACTTTCAAGTGTCATAACGGACTACTGTCCCCATTTGTTAAATTAGATTCCATTCTGAAGCGTAAAAAGTCTGATATCAATATTTGACACCAGAAGCAGACTTAGAATTTCTTAGTATTTAGATGCAATTGACAAATACAATTTATCGCGGAATGTTCTTTTCTTAAACAAAGATTATTCTATCATAAGAGAAATAGTGTGGACACAGTGTGGATAGTAATAGTTAGATTAGTGGAAGTATGTCTGATAGTGTTTTTCTCCAGAGAATTTATGCATGGCCGTGCCTAATCATATGTTTTCTGCATTTTTCTATGTATTTCTATAGGATTCTCTAGAAAACTGTGTTCCACAGTGACAGCAACCTTGGTTATAATGTCCAATACTGTTTTGGAGAGTTAACTATTTGTATGGGTTTCTAACAAAAATGGTTTTTGACAAGAAGCTATGTGTATGTTTTATCATTTGTTTGTGTTCATAAAAGGTTACCATCTGAAATTTCAATTGACAACAATACTAGTAACTCAAAAGTGGTATAAGACTATCTACGGCTCATTCCTATAATATTCTAAACCAGTATGCTTAGAGATTTCTCAGTAGGCTTTTGTAATTTTAGGTAATCAGAATACATTTGTGGCCCATGAAGTGATTATCAAACTTTATTTTAAATCTATTCTGACACGAAATACTTTCACATCTTTTCCAAACTCTTATCTTATTTCTGTTTAAACCAATCACAATACTATGATGTTTTATTTTCAGTAGCTAAAGTCTGAAATTGTTATATGTCTGTTTTGATTTACTAACGTAATTCTGTCGGGCTGATCAATATAGTTATTAAGAATTCTTCGATTGCTTTTAAATTGTTTGAATTTTTCGTTATTGCAATCCTTATTCAATGTTATGACTTTCGGCCTCATTTAATTTTCTCATTACCCTTAATAAATCATAATTTTACGAAATGACAAGAAAATAAAACACCACTGCTTCAAACGGAAAAGCCTTTTCACTCTCCTTTTCCTGTGACATCACAGGAAAAACTCAAAGCCTCATTTATCTGGTTACTTGAACAAAGCCAAAGTGTGGTATACAATATATAGGACAAACAGGACGGGAATTTTGTAGACGAACAAAGAACATCTAAACCGTTTCCGAAAACCTAAGAAATTCATAAGTATAATTTGTCAACATTTAAGTAAACACAATCACAATATTAAATTTATAAGATTCCAACCACTCGAAACGATCCAGAAACAGCAAGGGCAATTGCATGAACAATTTGAAGATTCCCGTAAAATGATAGAAATGTCTTGGATTAAACGACTGCAGACAGCATATCCCTGGCTCTAAATGACAATATAACGGGACAAGGAACATATCTAAAACTTTTTCTATTGATATCATAAATATTGTTGAGAAAAGAAAACGTAATAATAGGTCTCATGGCAAACGTATCAATCGAAATCAAAGAATTAAACATCGTCTAAATTATACAGATCTCCTATCTATATTTAAAACAATAGTAGGCATCAATTATCATGTAAACTGGGTAATATACCAATTAGTAAATAACATGATATTTTCAAGGAGTGTGACACAATCTTGTTCTTCAGCCCACTCTATGAATATTCGCGTATAATTACAGCTTTTGCCACCATAGGTTGTTCCCGCGTATCGATAAACCTGAAGATCGTAAATGGCATTGTCTGAAAACTAAATACATTAAGGTGGTAAATAACACTACAGGGGATAACTCTGTAAAAATCAGCTGAACGTTTTAATCACATTTTATTGTTAAGGAAATATTAAGCTTCTCAATGATCAAAATTAGTTTTGTCAAACTACTAGATATACAATGAAATTTTTCCGATAAAGTGTGTGGTTCAAGTTTTTCAAATTTTATACTTTTGTCAAAGGGTCTAAGTAAATATTTTGTCAAACTTTTATGAAAATTAAACGAGCCAAATTAATTTTAGTCAAGGTGTTTGGTACCACCTCAACAGAGGTTTTCATCAACTTATCGAGTATATTTAATGACTCTACCATTCAAAACTTTATACTTCCTAATTTGATAAAACAGAACCACCTATTATTGTAACGTTTATGGGTCATCGTAAATTCCCCTTTTTCTATTTTTATATATATATATATATATATATATATATATATATAACTTGTTTGTCCGTTCACTTTTCGCGGGGATCGTTTTTCTCGTGCTTGAGACTCAATGTCCAGACTTGGATATTTAAACCTCGTCTGGACAATATTTCTTTAGATTGGGGAAAACTTTTGTACTGGTAAGTTGTACTTCAAATTTCATTTTATTTTGTTTCGATGTTTGACTTAAATATTTATTTCTTTACATTTGATATATTTCTGTTCGGTCTTGTAGTCAAACAGTTCCAAAATATTAATTTACGTTTCCGTTCCAGAATAAATAGAGGGAATTGTACACTAGCTAGATATTTTATGATTTCGGGTTTATAAAGAGATGGAGTTCATTTCGATAGTGATATTTAGACAGATGGTTAATCCGAGGGATATTTTAGAGTAACGGTCGTCAATCTTAGGAATTGTTCGTGCCTTACTCTGAAATAGAATTTTGTAATATCGCATGTTTTATTTAAGGTCTTGAACTGGTCAATGATATTGAAAAATGTGTTTCGGACATTGCTCTGGTTAGACCGAAAATTAAACGGGTATAGATTAATGCGATGGTTTTGTTTTTTACTGGATCGATTTTGTTCCCTAGTACTTGGAATTACGAGGTTCAGGTTCTAGTCTAACAAAGTCGGTGGGAACCGGTGGGTATATTATTTTTATCTCGGAAGGTGAGACGTCAGGAACTTGATTGATTGAATTTAGTTTATTATTAAAGACGACTAGTGTACAGCTCTCAATATTTTAAGTAAACGAACACCTCAAAATTCTAGTATCTTATTATTTTATTCAATTAGACAGCACTCAGGCCAAACCCTTCCTTGAATCGGTTAACATTTTATGGGTATTTTCACCGCATCGTTTAAAACCTAAAAGGGAAGTTCGAAATGTATTGAAATTCTAAAGAATTTAAACTTTCACATGGAGATACCGCGATATTTATGTATTTCTTGTCTTTGTCTATTAAATATGAAACTGTTTTATGAATCTTGGTTATTTGTTATATGAGCAAATGTATTGCTTGGCAAAATCGTCCCTCTGATCCTTTCTAGGTTTCTTATACCTGTCATTTATTGAATTTATTGTTTCTTTGTATTGTCAGTATGCTGTCCGAAGTCCTGGAGCGAAAGCACAGGCCGAACCCTCTCTACCAGTAACGTAAACGGCTGAGTTAGCGGGGTATAATGTCATGAGACAAATTATGAAAGGAAAATCAGTTTACACGAAAACCCGTTTACGTTGCATTGGCGCCCAACGTGGGGCCCACATCTAGAGTTAGGACCATTTCATTTCATTTTCGAACTTCAGCTCATTAATTTGATTTTTTATCTCGAGAAAATCAGTAACGACAGTGGAGGGCTGAACTTGTTTTATAATTTGTATACATATTGAGAAAGACATTCTTGAGTCAGATTTTTTAAACTGGCTGTGTAACATAAAATGATATCATCTCATTTCATATTCATATAAAGAAAAATAAAAAAAAAAAAAAGGTTTATTTCATAATGTTTTTTACCTTGCCAACAGTGTATGTATTTGTCGTGCCCCTTATCTGCGAAGTATAACTATAGTCGAACTGTATATGATGGATTTATTTCTAAGGACATTCTGTATGTTAAAGGTTGGTTCTGACACTTGACCAATGTCAGAACCAACGCTTGTGATTTTATTCTTGACTGCAGCAAGGATGCGTTATGCCGAAGAACTGTTTATATAAGTGCGGAATAATGGAATTTGGATTATTTACAGTCATTGTGTGTCATGAACTGATACTTCGTTAAGATAGGGGTACGAAATCTTTATTTTTTGTATATTGGCAAATCTAATTATTTGTGTATTGTTTTAATAAAGGTCATATTCATTGAAAGGTTCTTTTATGTTGTAAATTTATATATGAGTGATTTTTTTACAAGTCAGCGCGTAGACTTGTTATGTTTGTAGGATTCTTTTCTACACAGCCGGTGCCGTCATACCTGAATATATCTATTATATTTTTTGTGTGTAGCTATTTGGTGTTTAGTATACGTTTTCGGAGCTCTTCCACATATTCAGATGTTCATTTTTTCATGAATTGACTGCAGATTTGCGTCAAGCGTAAATGGTCAAGTTTGCCTGCACATGGACGCTAATCTTAGTCAAAAGTATTTATTGGGAGGAATTTAAAACTTTACAAAATTGTTTTGGGAAGGTAGTAACGGGATATGTTTTTTTTTTTTTTCATGTAAAAAGGATTTTTGAAAGTTTAGTGGTGAAAGTTAGCCTTCCACTGGTGCTCTCTTTAATATGATAATAGATTTACAGTGTCTTGTGATGGAATATGTTTATTTATGTATGGTAAAAGATTAATTACAGTGTAGATTGTGTGTTATGAATTAAAAAAAAAAAAAAAAACATCTGCTGAACCCAATTTTGAAGGTGCATAAAAAAGTACACGAATACATTACTTAAAATTTTATTCATGTAAATTATATACATGACAGTAAATACATGATTTTATGATTCACCCACATGACCAGTTGAACAAGTATACAGTTGAAACTGCCCGGATATAATAGACACATAGAAAGTATTAGCTTAACTCTGGGCATACATCGCTATCATAAGCTTTGGTGGTGCAGTAGTTAGAGCTGGAAATATAGTAGTATAACTATGAATAGTATTGATATGTGAACTGAGATTCACAGCATGGCAGTATATATATAGATAAATATGGAGTCATGGGTGACAAAAATGCACTCTGAAATAGAAGAATAGCATTTGCACGTGATTGTTATCTTTCTTATGTTTGGTTTGCTTACTGTACTTCTGAAGTTGGGTTTAGTACACATCATTAACACTTACTTGAATTCAATGCATTAGATATATTGATTTATAGTATATATTATATTGGAGATGCTGTTGAATTTCATTATCATTTTGTTCTTGTAGCACACTTATGTAATCGATACTGATTTTCTCGGATAGAACAATTTCTTGGCCTTAGTTCACTTAAGATTAAATGCATCTAAAATTACGTTAATTTGTTATTTCTACATTGCCCAATCTCCGTGCTCTGTACGTAAAATGTTAATATATGTGGTTGTCGGTATCTCCAAACTATAAAGATTATTTTTTACTTGAATTGATTCTATTTTTGTCAGTTATTAATTTTCAGTGTACGTGCATCTGAAGATTCTGGAAAATATATATGGATCCAATTCTTTATTCGCATGGAAATTTCTGTAGACCGTTTATGAAGAAATTGCCTTCATCAATGAACATTGTGGACCTTCATCACCGTTTGGACCTTCATCACCGTTGGAACTTTCATCACAGGTTGGGACCTTCATCACCATTTGGAACTTCATCAACATTTGGACCTTCATCACCGTATGGACCTTCTTGGACATTTATCAACATTTAGACTTTGATGAACTTTTGAACTTTAAAATTATATACAATGTACATTTTCAATTGTTTAAAGACAACCGTGTCTTGTCCTTTAAATTGTCTTACTTTGTTGTCAAATCGCGGACGATTTGTTTTTCTGGGTAGGGGTATTGTAACGTTTATGGGTCATCGTAAATTCCCTTTTCTATTTTTATATATATATATATATATATATATATATATATATATATATATATATATATATATATATATATATATATATATATAATTTGTTTGTCCGTTCACTTTTCGCGGGATCTTTTTCTCGTGCTTGAGACTCAATGTCCAGACTTGGATATTTAAACCTCGTCTGGACAATATTTCTTTAGATTGGGAGAACTTTTGTACTGGTAAGTTGTACTTCAAATTTCATTTTATTTTGTATTTCGATGTTTGACTTAAATATTTATTTCTTTACATTTGATATATTTCTGTTCGGTCTTGTAGTCAAACAGTTCCAAAATATTAATTTACGTTTCCGTTCCAGAATAAATAGAGGAATTGTTCACTAGCTAGATATTTTATGATTTCGGGTTTGTAAAGAGATGGAGTTCATTTCGATAGTGATATTTAGACAGATGGTTAATCCGAGGATATTTCAGAGTAACGGTCGTCAATCTTAGGAATTGTTCGTGCCTTACTCTAAAATAGAATTTTGTATTATCGCATGTTTTATTTAAGGTCTTGAACTGGTCAATGATATTGAAAATGTGTTTCGGACATTGCTCTGGTTAGACCGAAAATTAAACAGGTATAGATTAATTGGATGGTTTTGTTTTTACTGGATCGATTTTGTTCCTAGTACTTGGAATTACGAGGTTCAGGTTCTGGTCTAACAAAGTCGGTGGGAACCGGTGGGTATATTATTTTTATCTCGGAAGGTGAGACGTCAGGAACTTGATTGATTAAATTTAGTTTATTATTATAGACGACTAGTGTACAGCTCTCAAAATTTTAAGTAAACGAACACCTCAAAATTCTAGTATCTTATTATTTTATTCAATTAGAAAGCACTAAGGCCAAACCCTTCCTTGAATTGGTTAACTTTTTATGGGTATTTTCACCGCATCGTTTAATCCTAAAGGGAAGTTCGAAAATGTATTGAAATTCTAAAAATTTAAACTTTCACATGGAGATACCGCGATATTTATGTATTTCTTGTCTTTGTCTATTAAATATGAAACTGTTTTATGAATCTTGGTTATTTGTTATATGAGCAAATGTATTGCTTGGCAAAATCGTCCCTCTGATCCTTTCTAGGTTTCTTATACCTGTCATTTATTGAATTTATTGTTTCTTTGTATTGTCAGTATGCTGTCCGAGGTCCTGGAGCGAAAGCACAGGCCGAACCCTCTCTACCAGTAACGTAAACAGCTGAGCTAGCGGGGTATAATGTCATGAGACAAATTATGAAAGGAAAATCAGTTTACACGAAAACCCGTTTACGTTGCATTATTTCATATACATTCAAAAAATCCAGGAGAAGTTTAATTTTAATTACACGCCAGTAACATCAGACGTCAGTGTAGAAAATAATACTCATCTAACTTGAGACTGTGAATCGTCGAATTTTAGATATGATCCCTATAGCCTTGTTATTACAGGGGACCTCAATAAGGTTCAAGCCCGAGAGGTTAAAAACTTTTGAAAAGAGGACCAGAATATCGTCTTCCATCTAAAAAGATTGGAAACAGTGTCGTCAGGTCATAAAGACGCTCTTTTATCGTATTGTAAAAATTGGTGTAAACGGGAAAAATTGATAAAAATCTCTTGATTCTTATTTAAATAAATGTATGAATGTTCTGAATATTCGAATATCATATTTTGAAAATAATTTAGAAATAAATAAAAGAGTATATAATACACCTATTTCTAGAATAAGAAATACACTTCAAGTACTCATAAAGCGGTTTGCGTTTGTACCGGCCGACAAAACAGCCAACAATGTGGTGGTTGTATGCCGTAAATACTACACGGAAGTCCTTAAAATGAAATTTTCAATTCTTCTACACTCAAGTCCGTGCCCTCCACAGAGAGTCAAACAGTAAACAATCATGTCATAGCCACATCACAGCTTAAGACATCTTCTTTGATTTTCTTGGATCTTTGAAAGTCCCTACTATCATGTATTGGTTACCTTAATTACAGAAAAACCAGTAAAACATCGTTTCATCTTGGCCTCTAGTAAGTGTTCTTCAACTAATCTTTCAGTGTTTTAACTAGTTCCTTAACTACTATCTAAGAACTTATCAATAACTTTTGTAATAAAACATATGAAAATAGCTGAATTAACTATTTTTAGAGTGTAAAAATTCGTTAGATCTTTGGATGTTTTAGATCAGTTACGTGCTTTTGATAGTTCTTTTGATTCTGTTGATAGTTTTGACTTTTCAACTCTTTACACTACACTTCAACACAATCTTACCAAACAATTTAATTAAATGGTCGTTTGGTAAATCGGAATGCAAATATACTGACTGCAACTCATTCAAAGACTTCTTCTCTAATGAGAAAGGTTAATATGCTAGATATACCTACTGGAGGTGTGATGAGATGATTGAAGCTGTTGATTTTCTCTTTTATAATATTTATATACGTTTCGGCATTAAGTTTATCGAAAGGTTGTAGGTATTCCAATGGGCACCAATAACGCCCTTCAATAGCAGACTTGTTCTTGTACTGTTATGAATCACAGTTTATGACAAAACTCAGTAAAGACCCGTCTTAATTGCATTCAATTGATGAATTCAACAACACTTACCGTTATCTTGATGATATTTTTCGTTAAATGATCAAGAATTTTCTAAATATACTGCCAAAATTTACCCAAAACTAACTTACTTTAAATAAATCAAATATAAACAGTAATAACTGTCCTTTCTAGATTTAGATATTTCAGTTTTACACGTGAAACTCTACACTAAATTTTACGACAAAAGGTACGATTTTTCTTTCCTATTGTTAATTTTCCTTTTTTGGATAGTGATGTTCCTTTACGCACCTTCTTACGGTGTTCATATATCACAACTCTTTCGCTATGCTCGTGTTTGTTGTGACGTTTCTGATTCAATGAATGTTATCTATGGATTACTGGTAAATTATAGAGTCAGGGATTTCGTTACCACAAATTACTTAAAACCTTTACTAAATTCTTCCATAGATACAAAGATTTGATTTGGAAGTTTGGTTGTACCTGTAGTAAGCTTATTTCAAACAGATAACACATCCTAATTTTTAAGGCGATGATGTTTACCGATGCCAGAAATTTAGATACGATCCGGGTAAACTTATCGATCATTTGAATAAACTTATTCTAAAGGTTACCAATTCAACACTGTAATTAGATCTTTAAATATTGTTTTATTGGTATTAATATTGATTTGGCTATCAGTAAATTAAAATCAAACTAAATATTATTTGTATATTCGAATGCACATACATGGCTCTACAATTTGTCCATACCTGTATCTTGGCATTGCACAAGGTCATGTTTTCTCTGACTGTTAATTACGTCTTTACACTACATCCATTGGATATTGCATGTTTACTGATTGATATTTTAGTCTTAGATGCATGATTTTTATTAGTTGTTATTGACTTTTAACTAGCAGTCAGTATCTGCGAGTACTCTCAGATCTGTACTTAGTGTTTTTTTTTTTGTTGTGGGATGTATAAATACCCTGCCACGTCCGGTCTGTGTTTTGTTAGATGTATTTCTGCTTTGTATCGCTCGAATGAGTTAAGCCCTTTACAACTGATTTTCATAGTTTGTTCTTATGTTGTACTGTTACACCACTGCACAAGGGTAGGGGAGGATTGGCGCCTTCAAACTAGTTTAACCCCGCCACATTCTGTATGTGCCTGTCCCAAGTCAGAAGCCTGTAATTCAGTGGTTTTCGTTTATTGCTATATATCATATTTGTTTTCGTTCATTATTTTGTTCATAAATCAGGTCGTTAGTTTTCTTGTTTTCTTGCTTTACATTTTATATATAGCTGACTATGCGGCATGGCTACGGCCGTATGATGACCTATAGTTGTTATTTTCTATGTCAGTTGGTCTCTTGTGGAGAGTTGTGTTATTAGCAATCATAACACATCTTCTTATTTTATATTATTAGCATTAAAAGAGGGACGAAAAATACCAGAGGGACAGTCAAACTCATAGATCGAAAACAAACTGACAACGCCATGGCCAAAAATAAAAGACAAACATACAAATAATAGTACAGATGACACAACATAGAAAACCAAAGACTAAACAACACGAACCCCACCAAAAACTGGGGGTGATCTCAGGTGCTCCGGAAGGGTAAGCAGATCCTGCTCCACATGTGGCACCCAGTCGTGTTGCTTATATTATTACAAATCCGGTAAATAGTCTAATTCGGTAAGTCACATTCGTGAAAAGGGAGGGTATTGTAGTTACGACATAAGGAACATATCCGATATCATCTGTGAAACGGTTATTCCATAACGGTCAACCAACTCGTGATGGCGTCCGTAAAATTTACGAAGGGATGACTTCAACTTCACCATTTGGAACTCTTGGTTTAATAGCTTCCTTGTGAGCAGCAATCCTCTATCAAGGAAATCATGATAGGAAACACAAGCCCGGGAATATCGTATCAATTGGGAGATATATACTCCGTATGCAGGCGCTGCTGGAATGTTGCTACATAGAAATGGAAAGTTCACAATTGGGAAGCTGAAATCATCTCTTTTGTCATAAAGTTTTGTTTTCAACCGACCCTCATTGTCAATTTCTAGATGTAAGTCAAGATATGAGGCAGACTTAACTGTATCTGTAGTATCCTTTATCTCTAGTTCGATGGGATAGATTCGTTCAACATAGTCACCAAATTTTGTATTATTTAGTGAGAGAACATCATCTATATAGCGGAACGTAGAGTTAAAGGATATTGCTAACTTCTTATCTTTCTTCCTAAAGTTCCTGTATGAAGTCAGCCTCATAATAATAAAGAAACAAGTCGGCAAGAAGAGGGCACAATTGGTTCCCATTGGAATTCCGACAGTCTGTTGAAAACACGTCCTCCAAACGTAACAAATATATTGTCAATTAAATTGTTTGCAAACCTATCGAGCATTTTATCACTTTCTAAATTTTCAATTACATTTTCATGACTGACATAATAGTGGTATCATTTGCACAGCTGTACATAGTACTTACTATTATCTACAACATGAACATATTGTTTATTCAAAATGTTGAAAGTGCAGGGTCCAATATTTATCCTTGTGGAACTCCTTTTTCATAGGTTCAAATATAGAACTTCCAGGCACTGTTTTCATCATGATAAGTAACTTTTAATAGAAATACATTTTGTGACAGACCATAAGCTTGTTATTTCAATAGAATTTAATCATATGGCAAAAATCAAGCTTTTTTTCAATTAAATATGATTTAGTAGGCGGATCTCTGACTGAACGGTAGTTTCCTTTTCAAGTATATCATTTTCTTAATATACCAGTGCCCCATCAGATTGTCAGGACTCAATAGATTTATTATCTATTTTGTATTTGTGTTAAAATCATAGACTTTGACAGTTTTAAAATGTTGATGGTATAAAATCATACCTTGTAGCTTTTTTATATTCACCTAGCTTGTTTTCTTTGTTTCCTTGTAATTCTTCACCGACAGGTTTGAAAATAAGATCTTCAGTTAATACTTTTTCTATTTAGTATACATATACGTGAATATTAATACTTTTGTATTTAGTATACAAATACGAGAATATTGTTCATCCACAACAACTGTGTCACTATAAAACACAAATTTTTGGTTGGGGTGGTGTTGGTTTCCTTTTCATTTGAATATGGGAATATGTTTGTCTACAATTTCAAATAATATTATTTTCCGGTTCATTATACTCTATTCTTTATAATTAAGCACCCAACTATTGTCAATTTTTTTTGGCCGATTTTTTTATCAATTCCTTATTTTTCAGGCCTTTCATTATTCTGCCCTTTTGCCCTTTATTTTCTATTCTGTAAATACCATGCAGACTCTAATATAAATAGGTAGTAATAATGGCAAAAATCAATAAATGAAAGAGGAGAGATTTAGCCGGACGTCTGTTCCTAAATTTGTATAATCGAATCACGGGAAGTCTTCTAAAAACGTTTTCATATTCAAATTTTGAAATTTCTTTATTAAAACATGATAAATTTTAAAACCAGTTTCAATTTTAGGTTTATAACCTTTAATCATTTCAGATATAATGTGACATCAATATACAATATACAAATGATATTGTTTCATCTATTACCGAATATATTTATTATCAGTATCTTTGCACAAATCCTTAGACGTGTGTATATCTATAAATATATCATTCCGTCGTGAAAAGTACAAGTTAGTCAAGTAATAATCTTTGACACTGTTTACTGAGAAACAACGTACAAGGAAGTAATACACGTGACCACTTTGTTTTTTCACTTGTAGTAATGGCGACATCAATGAAATCATCAAGTATTAGAAAAGCGCAAGTGCCAGTTTCATGCTATTTCTGCAAAGGACAAGAAATAAAATGGAGATGTGAAGAATGCAATGTTCGCATGTGTAACTCCTGTAAAGTTACCGTCCACCAAGGACTTCCGTCTACACAAGATCATGACGTTATTTCTATTCAGGATATCAGCACCAGGTCATCACCAGGTTCCCAGGAGGTAACATCAATAGTTATTTCATCAGTGTTCAATTCATACACAACTACTTTACCTGCTGTTCATACCTTACTTTGCTCGGATGACGATTTATTTTACTTTACCTATTGTCGTGTACCGTCTGAGGAAAATCAATTTGTGAAAGGTAAACTTTGAAATCATCAATAAAGGTATTGCAGACGCGTAAAACAAATATATTTACTATACTATATAATAAAATATTAATTTTCGCGAACCATTTAGGTCACAGAAATTCAAAAATGGCATCAGTAAGGAGAGTTGTACAAATGATGTGAATACACAGAACCCGGATCCAAATTATCTTTTACTAAAAGTATTCATCATTTTCTGTTTTGTATGTACTAACAACATTTCATTTTCTACAATTTCGATTAAAATATTATAAAACCTGCAGTTCAATAGGTGACATGCCCCAAATAAACATTCCGCGATTGGTCGAACTACTGTGGCCTCGGTGTAAAGCAACTCAAGCCTCGATGTAAACATCATACTTCCAAAAATAGAGGTATGTCCCAACTTAACATTCCCCGATTGGTTGAATTGCTGCTCGATGTAAAGCAACGGAAGCCTTGATGCAATGAAGAAAAGGGGTTGACAGGATAAACGTAATCGTTATAAATTTTAACTTCATGGTTCTTATGCAAGCAAATTTAATAATGATTTTGTTATACAGTTGTGTTATTGTTTTCACCTTACATAGGGCTTTATTTCTGATCTTATTTCTGTGTACACAATTCTGAATCAGGCTACATATTTCACCTATGTCAATATTAGGTAATCCGTTTGGACGATTCCATATACTATTATGTTTTAGGGTTTTTAGCTTCAATGTCGAGTTGGTGTATAGTATTGAGGGCTGTCTGCGAGAAATAAATCCTTTTTCTGATAGATTAACTAAATTCAAAACCAATATAAAATAGTTAACACATATATTTTATTTAACTAAGTAAATTGATCGGAATGTGAATGATACATAAACATAAAATTCGTGTTGGTCTATCCCAGTGATGACATTTGCGCGGGAATTTAGTCCATTGACATCGTAATATAATTTACTTTGGATTATAATTATCTTTAGATGTAATGTTACAGGATTTAATGTGAAATTATTTGTCTCTTCTTCTATAGTACACGAGTTTGACGTCAGGTTTGTACACATGAAGTCTCTAGTCTAAAAAAGCCAGTGACATAACGATAAACAGATAAGCAACTGTCTAGGGCCAAGTAAGGGAGGCGAAAAAGCCAGTATTACGCAGAACGATAAACAGTTACATAGACGGATCCAGGGAGTGGGGAAAATTTGGTTGATTTTATAGGGAAGCAGGGGCGGATCCAGCCATTTTATAAAAGGAGGGTTCCCAACTCAGGACAAAGGGTGCATGGGTGGTGGTGGTGGTGGGGGGGGTTCCTACTATGTGTCTCCATTCAAATGCATTGATCGTCCAAAAAAAAGGGGTTCCAACCCACGGAACCCTCCCCCCGGATCCGCCACTGGGGAAGCATGATGGGAGTGGGCAACCCTTAGGTCAGTCAGCGGCCACCCCCCTTTTATGAAAAGTTGTGGATCTGCCACTGAGATTTATATATTAAAGAAGGTTTTCTTTGTGTAGATACCTTAAAATATCACCAACTGTGACTGAGTACACAATTTGATTCATTTCAGCTCATTAGCTGGGCTCACTCGCTGAAAAGGTTCATTGCGGGCCTGCTCACTGGCTAACATTTTACGATATTCATGATCGTGTAGAAAAGCCGATAATCTATACATGTGTGTGAGGAGTAGTTATCGAGCTTGCTTTCTTCTGTAAAACTGTCTTAGGCCAAGTTAGGGAGGTGAAAAAGCCAGTAATAGAACGATAAACATATGATTAGGTTTTCTTCATATAGATCCCTTAAAATATCCCCCACTGAGGACACAATTTGATTCGTTTTAGCTCATTAGCTGCGCTCACTCGCCATAATAGGTTCATTGCGGCTTACTGGCTAATATGTGTAGAAAAGCTGATAACCTATACATACATGTATATGGTCAGATTATATGTTTTCGTACGTCATATGAATTTGTACTATGCAATGGAAATTGTGACGACAGTATGCATTCTTAATAGCACGAAAAGCGATGAGAAGAGGATACATATGTCAACCAAAATTTTCAGCAACGTCAAAATATGTGAGGACACCCTATCAAGATCTATCAAGCTTGCGTTCATGTTGTGTTAAAACTGTTTTAGGAAGGTGAAAAATACCAACAATATAACAATAAATAGATAATCGATATTGTAAAATATCAATGTGTTGAAAAGCCAATGATCTACATATATACTTAGATATGTCAACCATAAAATAAAACTGTTTAATTTACACCACAACTGTTGAAAAACTTTATGTTTACTAGTATATAACTTATCTCATTCTAGTCCATTCAACTGACAGAATCGGTGAATATTTTATGAACTCTTTAATAACAAGAATCATCATGGACTATTCCTTATAGCAATATCTGTTAGCCATTTAGGGTCTTTTGCATTCAAAGTTTAGTTTTAGTGGGTTTATTTTGCGAAAAGAACTCAATTTCAGATTATAGTTAACATTTTCTATATATTTTGCTGTGTCAAAATGACCTAATAAATATAAAGGACAGTATATAGACCAAAAATGGTATATCACTTTCTACACATGACATTTTAGCAGGAAAGACTGCCATTGGAGAATATAACCACTGTGACTTTGTAACTTTATCTCATCCACTAAAGTCATTCAAGTAGAATATTTGATGTAGGTTTGTCCACATTTTGGAATATATTATATATGTATAGAATTAATGTTGAGTCTGTTCCCAGATGCCTGAGATAGACTTCAATATTTATTATTTATTGAAAATAAGTGGAATCATCTTTCAGAAAGTTTTTTCTATGGTAATGAATCCCCCATTACATGTATTATAAGTTAAAAGGCTACATTCCCCCTTATTTTTGTTTGAAAAGGGAGGGAGTTCCCAATCTGTTTATTAGTGGAATAATGAATCAGGCCTTAACTCTTCTCAATTGTATTGATGCATACTTTTCATGTCAGGACAGTTTTCCTCATTTTGGAAGGCTGTATGGTTGCCTTTTATTGCTTTGTCATTTGAACCTCTGTGGATTGTCTCATTGGCAATCATATTACATATTTTAATTTTATATGTATCCATCATTTAGAAAAGTTGTTCCGAATGTAATGAGTCCTGTCCAGATCCCCTTTGTAAGTTAAAAGGCTTCATCTTCTTTTTATCTTCATTAGAACATATTTTTTTCCCAAACCTGTTGTTTATAAGTTGTAAATCAGGCCATTACTTTTCTTAATTTAATTGTTGCATACAGTGATACTTAACATGTCTGGACTGTTTTTCTCATTTTTAAGGCTGTATGGCTGCCTAAAATTACTTTGTTATTTAAACCTCTGTGGATAGTTGTCTCATTGGCAATTATACCACATACATGTATATACAAATTTTATATGGATTGCAGACCTGAAAAGATGTTCAAAGTTGAATATGCTGCAAACTTTAAACAAGCTACTACTTATTTACCATGTTTACCATGAAACTGTTGATCAGAACTATATATAAGTGATTTCACCCAGTCCTCATACATGTATATGTACCACTATCAATCAACAACAAATGCAAATCCTTTTTTATTTACAAGCATATGGTTGCCTATAATTTCTTACATCTATTTTATTTGAATTTAAGGAAATAATTGTTATTTATATAAACAAATCTCACGTCGATAAATAACATGCACAACAATCAAACATCAACCCAAACCAAACTGATGTATTTGAAAGACATCTAGAGGTCAATATACAGTCTCGAACAAAAGACAAAAAAAGGAAAAATATAGTGAACTTTGGAGAATTTATATTATTACATATACATGCATTTGAATTATTTGGAATATATATTGTTTCAAATTTTTTAGTCTTAGGTTCCACCTACCATTTTAGAAAACTGGGATTTCAATGCTACTAAGTCTATTAGAGTGGTATTTCATTGGTTGTAGATATGGAATCTTATTTTATCATGAAGTCAGATTTGAACACGACTTGGGGAATGAAGATGTAGTAAAGACCGAATGTCAGTTTTGTCTAATATATGTACTTTAATTTTAGTCTTACATGTATATATGTATACTTATATTATTGATTCAGTGGTGATGGTAAATAGACACTGACAAGTCTTAGATAACATTTTATAGTTTTGAATGTTTCTTCATCAGTTGACTAAAATTAGGTGGAGGTATGTCCTTATTTCGACAGAGGGCAATCAACCTATGTCAATTTGTACATGAAGAGATTGATAGTTGCTAGATACTGAATGGTTTCAGCACAAATTTGTGAAAGTTTTAACCTGTGTATATATAATTAAAATACGATAATAAAATTCATGTCTTTTTCAGGACTTCTGATCCAACCATGTAGTATGGCATGTTTGTGAGATATGGTTTTGGTGGATACGATGTTCATGAAGGACCTGTAATACAAAGTATATCACTGGATTGAGCTCTTTGTCTAAGTGTATTATTAAAGTGCTTTGCTTTGAGCTCAGTTCATTGTTATGCAATTCATTCTTTGTGAAATAAAGATTTGACAGACAACTCTCATGTACAAGGATTTGTCAGGGTAGTATCCATTCTATGTACAATGTAAGTAATAAGGAGATAAGAGCATTTTATTTAGATTTGAACCAAACATTTTTGTTCATTAACCAAATTTAAAAAAGCACAAATTTACCCGACAATGCTACACTCGCTACTAGCAATATGGTGCTAGGTTGTTTTAATACATCTGTACTGCCTACTGATGACTCGGTCCTGAGTGTAAATGGTCATTCAGTATGTTAAAAAAATGACCAAAATTTATAAGGCCTATCTGGCCTAATTGATTTTAAAACTATATTTCATTGTATATGTTCAACATTTTCATTCATTTGTTTATTTCTTAATTTGTGTGAATTAACATTGTTACAGTAAATGTTAATTACTACACTTTCATACCACAACAAATACTGTATTGGTATCACTTATATTTGTATCCATATAACAAAAAATTGAAAAGAGAATAATTTTGCAATACCTTTTCATAATGAATACTATAACTTTTTGATATTTAGACATATTAAGTAGATTTTCATAATACCCACTTGACATGCTTGAAATTCTATCAGATTACTTTTGGAGCAGTTATGAGTCTTTGAAGCATGCTCACAAAGGTTTTTTGTTGATATCATTTTCATATTGGTCAAAACTTTTTTGCTTTGGCCAACTTTGGAGAGATGTTATCAAAGAATTGATAAAAACAACACAGAAGTTTACTTTCTAGCTCATCTAGCCCCAAGCATTATGTCAGGCATTGTCATTACTAAAACCAATAAATGTCTTCTAATCTGAGAAACAATTTCGACATTTTAACAAAATATTTTACTAATGATACTGACAATCCACCACGAAGTAATATAAATAGAACCATACAAATAGTGAGCAAATACATATAAAAAGATGTGGTATGATTGCCAATGAGACAACTCTCCACAACAGACCAAATGACACAGAAATTAACAACTACGGTTCACCGTACAGCCTTCAACAATGAGCAAAGCCCATAACGCATAGTCATTTATGTTATTTATGTACACAAAATAAACGAAAACAAATATTATGTAACACATAGACAAACGACAACCACTGAATTACAGCCTCCTGATATCATGTTCTCAGATATCATCTCCCATTTAAAAAAAATCACATGAAAAATGAACCTATTATGTGTTGCTCTCCTAGCTACAAAATGTATCCAAAATCAAAGATGTGGAAAATATTCTATCATAATCATTTGGTAATTAATGAAATTAGTGTGTCTTCCATGCCCGTCTTGAACATAAAATCTAAATATTAAATAAACAACACTCCTAATGCTCAGGTTGGTTGTCATCGTGCAACACAGTTAATAACACCATATAGGAAAACATAGAACTCCTTTTGTCATATAAAACACTGTCAAACCTCCAAACATACTATCCACATTCATCTGTGTCCACACTTGTTGACATTGCAATAAACAAAGATGGTGAAATACTTTTCATAGACCATAATACCAATAAAATTCAAATTTTATCATCTGCGGATGAAGTAAAACTGGTTTAGATCTGTCTCCAATGAGACCATTGGCCATACATGTAAACAAGGATAATGAAGTAATAGTTGGATTGAGGGAACAAGGACCACCGCATCCAGCCAAGGATTTTTCGGTCCGACAAGTTACAATTTTGGTAGTGATTATCAACGGAAAGTGACATTAGAATTTGACAAAAAAGGGAATAAATTGTTCAGTTATGCAGCACGCATTCGTACTGATTCTAGAAATGTTGTTTATGTTATTGACCGTTTTGACAATGACAACAACGGTAGAATAGTAGCTGTAGATAGAAACGGCCGATTGAAGTTTACCTACGACAGACAAAAGGATTATGGAACATTTCAACCAGATGGAATTACTGTTACGCCAAGTGATAACATTGTAGTTACAGATTACCATAACGATGCACTACATGTTATAAATTCGAAAGGAGATTTACTAGGACTGCAGTTTATTTCCAAAGACTTGGGCATCACTTATCCATGTAGTTTATGCTTTGACAATGAAGGATATTTATTAATTGGATGTGCTTATGGCAAAATGAGGACTACGGTAAAATCCATGTCGTTAAAATGGCAAATAGTCTTATGTAATATGTATTAGGATAAAAAATCTACGTGTGTTGGAATATAAGTGTTTTATTCCTAAGATTGATACGATCGGAAAACGTTTTTGTTTTGTTTGTGTTATAGTGGTTTCAATACAACGAATTTCACTAGTCATAACAATTGAGTTTTATCTTTATCAGGCACGGCAAATCTATAATTGTAGCTGATAAGCACAATTGGACTGTAAAAAAATATATCACTTGGCAATTTTTCAATTAAATTTCTGTTTCTTGCTTGCTATTTTGAAGTGCAGACATAATGAGGAAGTCCTTCAGAAAATTATTCTATGCAATATTTACCGTGAAAATTAACCACCCAAAATCATGTTGAAAATTTTATTTTCTATCCTGAAATAATTAACTATATTTCTTTATTATGCCTGAGAAGAGTTAAACTGCATATATTCTTAAAGAAACTTGAATTTCGTTTGAAAAATGTCAAAGGGAGATAATTTGATTTTCTTAGTCAGACTAATATAGCCCAATGGAGCTATATAAATCTCAATTTCATATTTGCAGAAGTGTTTATTTGCGCATTAAACCACATATGATTGGCGCATTAGATCTCCATAGAGCTACATCATTATTTCAGCTTATTTAATGTGTTTTATTTTAATTGTATTATACTGTTATAAATTGGTATTAATAATAATCACAAAGAAACAACACATTTTATATTTCAAAATTTATTGGGATCAATATCTGAAAACCTGAAAAATAACGGTCTTAGATGATTTTTATGCACTAAGACAACTTTGGCAAACTCAATTTAGGGAGATCAAACTGCACATTTTCATAACTTGTACCACTTTTATCAGATAACATAACACTTAACATAATGTCTATCAAATTATCAAGTTGACATAGCGGTAAAATTCAACTGTCAGTGAACAGGCACTTCGATCACGATTTTCACGAGTCTACATTAAATTCACACTTTCAGGGGGTAAGGGGTTTATAAAACATGTTTGTTGTTACCTATTCATTCAGTCTGAGTGTTATTTGACACATCGTTGGGGTAGTTTTCCCTTTAAATTCCATCGTGGCGAGTGCTTGTTTACGTACTAGAAGTTGCCATTCAATGAATGGTCAATTCCGGTAACGGTACTTCTGGATAAAGTTACAATAATACATAAAAGTATTATTAAGATATAATCAAATTACTTGCTGGCCTTCCTTTTATTGTTTAGGGTACTGAATAATATGATATAATTACGTTAGATACGTTTTGTCAAACGCCGTTAAGGAACTATTTTCTGATTTCAATGACGTCATATAGAAACGTAGGTGATAAGGCTACAGTATGGAATTTTAAGGTTTATATTTAATATGTCACTTGTCTTTTGGAAATAAAGGCAAACTTTCGCGATTTTATGGATTTATAACGCCATTTCGTGACCTGAGCCAGAGTTTTCGTTAGTATTTCAAAGTTATAGTAGATTTTCAGTTCTGTGAGTCGCGGATGTATTTCACCGTCAAGTATAAATACGGCGTCGCACCAGCACTTTGGCATATCGTATCTGGCTGTCAAGCTGAGCAGAACAATAAACAAAACAACCCTAAAAGTGAACAAAGCTATTTAGGTACAGGATGCATTTCGATATAAAGCTATTTTACCTTCAGCTATGCGATAGCATTTCAAGTCTATATTAATCTTTTACATCTTTTGGAATATTAAACTAAAAGCTTACATAAAGACGTCCAGGAACCAATACCGTTTTACAAATATTTCCGCTTAAGCAGGTCTTCAACAGGAAGTGGCTTCATATTTAGACAAGATGCGGAACCAGTTCAATGTTTACAATTTCTAATAGCAGTTTTGGCAAATTATACAATTATTAAAGATGTAAAGATACGATGTCCCACCACGTTGACAACTTTCTATAATATCGTAATTTAATGAAATAAGTATATTTCATTCTCTCATTATTGAACTAGTATGATTGATAGGATAAAGTCTTGTAAATCTGTATATTAAGTTACATATGGGGTTCGGAAGGCCAGCATCTTACTATTCTAATTTATACTAACTATGTTATTGCTGTTATATGAGTTATTTATTGAGATAAATACATACTGGACAAGAATAAAAGTCATTCTTTTACGCTGGATTCATTTATATATGATTATGCTGGAGTCAACCAACTACACTTAAAACAAGACTATCTAGAGGAACACTATCGATAATTAATACTGAATTAAAAGTACACGACCCTACTCGCCCGCCTGTAACAATACTTTATCGATAATTCTGATATTTGTTATTAGGATACAAAAATACCGGTACCTTATCCCGGAATCGTTTGACGGGATTTTCCCTTTTCAGCACCCCATTGGTCCGACATCCCTTTGTCCGACACCCCATTAGTACAAAACTCAATAGTCCGACACATGCACAGGTAGTAATTAAAAATCTAGATAATAGAATCGGAAGACTTGGTATTTGAACCTGTGTCTACCCTCCTTCTGAGTATAAAGAATTAAATCCAAAGACATTTCTTCACGTCTGGTATGTAAAAATACCATAATCCTATAATTTAAAGCAATCTACAACCTTGCAACATTTTGCTCACTACTACAAAGTGTGACCTCACTGTTTCATAAACAAAAACAACCCCTAAAGAGTGTATTTGATTGATTGCTGTTTGCTTTACATTCAGTGGCAAATATTTCATGCATGTTCCGGACGAGAAATAAATTAACAATAAATACAATAAGTAGGTCCTGAAATAGGTTATCGCCCGGAATAAAGGGCGGAAAATTTGGACTGCCATTAGAAAATGAGTGTATATTGGACAGAAATCTCTTTATACATCCTGCAAAGCCAAACGGACGCTACACATTTGCAAAAGTTTTACTGCCGGCCGAAAATAAGACCAAAATTGAGCATATTTCTATACCATTATCACAGTCACCCTTCGGCTGAGTAGAATTTGAAGAACAGTCTCTCGTCGTAAAGGAAAATGTCCAGACCGCAATATACTCTCCAAAACGGTCAAACATGATTTGCAATGAAAAGAAACTTATTTTATCCAAGCAAGTCAACATAATCATAGTAAAATTATACAATCGATAATATTTTGTTCTTTATTGAACTCTTTTTAAGGTTGTTTAACTCAGCTTAAACTTACAGTGAATATATACTATACATTTGCAATTGGACGTTAAGTAAACAAAAATACCAATCATGTAAGAATGACTGGTAGCGTACTCTGAAAGCACTGATTGTATTTGTTTTTATTGCATATTCATTCAAAATCAAACTCTTAAAATCAAAATAATACTTTATTGGTGTTCTGTTCTTTCCAACTAAACAAATAATCGTTTATTGGTCATGAACAACATAAGCAAACACGATGTGTGGAATAGTTCTGTTACAACACACAAGGACAATGACACAGGAATGAAACGAACGTTTGTATGCGTATAGAAATGTTACATACACAATACTTTTATGCATTTTAACGTGCTAGAAATAACGGGCATATCATTCACCAGTCTTTGCTCTTGCTTGGCAAACCGACCGAATAACGACCTAACGTCCTCATGTAGTATGCGGGACGAGCAAGACCCCACTGATACGGTAGTTTACGGAACGGAAATAATCTGGACCATAAATAGGATAAAGTAGCCCCAGAGATCACAAACAGAGTCATGTATGTCTCCTATTCAGACAATTTTTGTATGTTTCAGACCTTTTTTTATCTTTTATGAAGACTTAGTTTTGGCATGCTAGTATATAACATAAGAAATCTTTGGCTTGTGGTTGCATGTTTTACTAATGCATAGCCTTCAACTTTTACATTGTGTAAAATCTTTTTTTTTTTTTGCCAAGTTAGTCTGACCGGGCCATTTTATAAAATTATTAATATTTTGGCAAGTAACCTTGTCCGGGCCTGTAGAAATAACGTTCATCTGAATTTACTTTGATATGTCTTAATTTAAAAGTAATATTAACCTTTACTTGATATTCGATTTTCTTGTTAGTTCTCTCTGGTCATCTCTTGGTCTTCTCCCGAGAAAGTGGGCCGTCCTTTTGGATGTGCTGGATGTTTGAATTCGCAGCCACGTCCGGTCAGAATGGGGACGTTAAATCCGATGCCTCGTGTAAGAGAGTGCCACACTCTTTGCAATTTTAAAGAACCATTACAACAGCTCTTTCGGGTTTACTATGCGACTTTCGGGTTCCGTATACAACCTGGTGAAAGGCTAAATTTCTTTCCTTATCCAATGTACCCTCATTTTCCAGCGGCATTCCAAATTCCTTCATTCCGGTCGATCCCTATTTCAGGACTTACCGATAATTGTATTTATTGTTAATTAGTTCTTCTCCTAAACATTTTTGAAATATTTGCCACTTAACGTAAAGCAAACAACAATCAATCAGTAGTAGTTTTTGTTTAAATTCTCTGCTCCAGCTGACATTGGCATGTTTCTGTGATAAAACAGCCATAAAAGAAATAAATAGTGGTTGGTCCGTAAGGACCTAAAAGGTTTTCATATCAAAGAACCATACAAAACACTTATTACCGTATGATCTCATCGTTTGTCATGTTGAGGAAAATTATGAAATTATTTATATAACAACCCTATCGTATTGCTATTTTCCCCTACATGTATTTCTTTATTTAGCAGAACATATTTTGTAAACTCATTTAGTCAATAGATTCCTTACGGCGAATTAACGAGTCAAACGCTGAAGAGTATTACTTGGAAGGGAGATAATCATTGAACCAGTTACTCACTGTTTGAAAAAGAGCGAAATTACGACAGAATACTTCAAGACAAGTGTTCTGCCTTAATTTTATTCTTTTTTTTATTAGTATATAGACAAACTAGACTGCATGGTGTTCTTCTTCAAATAATTGAATTGCTGTTACATTTTAGAGAAAAAATGTAAAATCGGAAGTTTTAATTGAGTTAACCGTTATTACTTTTCATCGCTTGAGTTATACCAGAAAAACGTGTATGTCTTTTACTCAAGTCATATGCACACATATAATCGTTTAATCAGCAAAGCTCCATTGATTCCTTTATTTTCTTACTTTGTCCCCTTTAAAATGTATCTGAGAGACAGTGTATCCAGAGATGTCTAAGTAATTCGACAACACTTTACAAAGTATGTTGTGCTTATAGTTACGCTGATAACGAAATTTTGCTACTTCAGCACTAAATACATGTACCTATCTTGGTAACTTGCATCACAAGATCACACAATGAATAAGATCCTCTCTTAATATCGAACAAACATTTTATTTGGCTTTCTAATATAAAGATAAATACTTTTTAAGTATTCCAATGTCGGGCTAATGCGGTGTCGACTTAGTAAGTGTCGGCCCAATGGGGTGACGGACCACGGGTATATCGGACTATTGGAGTTTAGGACTAATGGAATGTTGGAATATCAGGTGCCCCGTTAAACAGTAGACGTATTGGATAGTACTGACAAGTTATCTTAATTCTCAAATGTATACATTTCTAAATTATATTAAACATTTTACAAAGTATGTTGTGCTTATAGTTACGCTGATAACGAAATTTTGCTACTTCAGCACTAAATACATGTACCTATCTTGGTAACTTGCATCACAAGATCACACAATGAATAAGATCCTCCTCTTAATATCGAACAAACATTTTATTTGGCTTTCTAATATAAAGATAAATACTTTTTAATTATTCCAATGTCGGGCTAATGCGGTGTCGACTTAGTAAGTGTCGGCCCAATGGGGTGACGGACCACGGGTGTATCGGACTATTGGAGTTTAGGACTAATGGAATGTTGGAATATCAGGTGCCCCCGTTAAACAGTAGACGTATTGGCTAGTACTGACAAGTTATCTTAATTCTCAAATGTATACATTTCTAAATTATATTAAACACTTTACAAAGTATGTTGTGCTTATAGTTACGCTGATAACGAAATTTTGCCACTTCAGCACTAAATACATGTACCTATCTTGGTAACTTGCATCACAAGATCACACAATGAATAAGATCCTCCTCTTAATATCGAACAAACATTTTATTTGGCTTTCTAATATAAAGATAAATACTTTTTAAGTATTCCAATGTCGGGCTAATGCGGTGTCGACTTAGTAAGTGTCGGCCCAATGGGGTGACGGACCACGGGTGTATCGGACTATTGGAGTTTAGGACGAATGGAATGTTGGAATATCAGGTGCCCCCGTTAAACAGTAGACGTATTGGATAGTACTGACAAGTTATCTTAATTCTCAAATAGATATAAGAAGATGTGGTATGAGTGCCAATGAGACAACTCTCCATCCAAGTCAAAATTTATAAATGTAAACCATTATAGGTCAAAGTACGGTCTTCAACACGGAGCCTAGGCTCACACCGAACAGTAAGCTATAAAGGGCCCCAAAATTACTAGTGTAAAACCATTCAAACGGGAAAACCAACGGTCTAATCTATATAAAAACGAGAAACGAGAAACACTTATGAACCACATCAACAAACGACAACTACTAATGTATACAAATGTATACATTTCTAAATTATATTAAATCAATCCATATAATATATACATATCAATAAAGTATTATCAATATCTTTGAACAGAAGAAGAATAGAATCATTAAACAAATTTGGATTTAATGTGTTCTTTCTTTGAACAGAAGAAGAATAGAATTAAACAAATTTGGATTTAATGTGTTCTTTCTATTTCTATAACAATATTAGATTGTAGTACGGTGACAAATAAGGTAAATTTAAAAATTTAATGGATCGAAATACCTTACGGCTAATTTTGGTCCTATTTTGAAGATAATTATAGTGCCCTTTGATTAAAGCCTGTCGTAAAGTGCCAAAGTGGTGCAGATTTTTGAAAAGTGTGGGCAAAGGTCAGAAGAGGGATTTTAAAAATCACATTTTTTTCCGATTTGGACAATTTCTCGGTGAACCCTCATGATAACGAAGAAACATTTTCTATGTAATCATGCTCTGGAAATGTTGCACAAATTCAGCTTGTCATATTTATGCCTGATTGACAGAGATTAGTGATGTATACCCCGCTTCCAACATGTAAGAAAATGCAATATTTACCTTTATCTACGAGAATTATCGACAAAAACATTATAGGGTATTTAGCTATGCAATATTATATGACAACATATAAAAAAATTTTTGGAAAGTTTATTTAACATGCCCTAAAGAACATATAGGAGCAATAAGTACTGTAAAGTTAACACCCGGTCCTTGATTCAATGAAAAATGATGAAATTCATTATTGGTTATTTATACCCAAACAATGGTGGAACTATAAAAATAGTCTTTTGAACTTTGGTGGATAGTTTTCTCATTGGCAATCATACCACATCTCCTTATTTCTATATTGATGCATAAATTTCAGCATGAACACGATATCATATGAACTTTTTTATGTAAATAGGTCAATTAGTACAGGAGCAATTATTATAGCATATTGAAAATTTGTGTCTTCCTTTTATAAAACAACACAAACAATGGAATATATAGCAGACTCTTGACTCAAACCGATTTTAAAGCATGATATATATTTGAATTACAAACAAACATGCTTCACAGAGATTAAGGTGTATCAAGCTATCGAAAAATAAGCCAGTCGACAAGAAGAAAAACGCACAAAACTGATCATGCCTAAAGACCGAAGACTTGCAATAACATGAATCTGATGAATAAGTTTTGGTGGAGTTTGTGCTGCTCAGTCTTAAGGTTTTATTTTCGTACAGTCAAGTGTTTGTGAACTCATTCAATGGCATAATATTAGACTGAAAAGAGTTTGTGTGTGTATTTGGAGGGGCAAATTTCTGAAAGTGAAAAGCAAAACAAAACCATTTCTACAGTCGAATAGTCTAGAAGTTAGTTAAATTTGCCCTGGCTCAGACGCTCCTAAATTTTAGCACTATATTCAAATTTCTGAATTTAGTGTGGATTTAAGGAATGGAGAGTTCTTCCTGCTCTGTTTTGCCTTTTCAAAAGGAATGGAACAGATTCTTTGTAATAAGTGATGATGTTAAACTGATAATAGTAATAATTTGAAAAAAAGAACCATGATATAAGCTTCATTTTGGCAAATATTTTTAAAAATCTATCTTTTTTAAATTGACCCCCTTCCATCTACCTTAAGTAGTAAAACTACTTTTAAAAAAATAGAAATGACTGCAGTAACTGCGAAAAGCGATGATAGTAAGATAAGTGCAGATAAACTAAGATAACAGAAGCGGACAATTATGGTAAAATAAGTTGATTGGCACAATATTATTAATCTATGATCAAGAAGTTATAATTTCGGGGAATAAACAATTGACAATACATTTACAAGTCGAAAATTATACAGAAAGTGAAAAGACAAGAAACACAATATACCTGAATATTGAATTGAGTAACCCTGAAAAAATAATCAGTATATATGGAAGCTAGTTGCTACCGGAGGGTAAATATAAGTTGTCCTTACAGCAACGAGAAGACAGTCAATATTGACACTTTACAAAAATCTAATAACTAACATAAATTATCCAAACCAAACACGAAATGAGTTTTGAAATTGAAACGTGAAAAATCTTTTAAAAAATGTACGGCTTTCATATTGGCCTTTTAAATGAGTTGTATCATGCGCAATCAAACCACATCAAACCACATCTTCTTTTTTATACTTCTACATCAATAAGGTAATATTGTAAAAGGGATTACACAGTATTTTCAGAATGTATTATTGCATTTCGAAAAAAAAAAGACACAGGGGCGGACTCAGACAGGGCGTACCGGCAAGCCCCTTTAATCGGAAAATACCATTTTTACCAAGAAAACTTTTAAAAATTCTGCCTCGCACTTCTTAATAGTATTTTAGACTTTTTTTCAAAAGTTTCTATAGCTTAACAACGCATTCTTTTACTTTCAAGGGAGGCAATTTTGATTTTCCTAGCATCAAATCATCAAATTTTCAAATGGACCTGCAATTGAATCAGCAGTAGCAGCTATACTGGATTATCTACAAGTTAGACCACATATCACATTAGACACCCCATTTGTTTTGGTTCTACGCACAGCATTCCTTTACATCGGTCATATTTTGATAAAATTTTACACAAATGTTTGCAGTCATGTGGATTAGACAGCTCAAGATATGAAGGTCATAGTTTCAGGATAGGATCAGCTACATATGCAGCTGAACGAGGCATGTCTGATTCACAAATTCGTACTATGGGCCGTTGGAAATCAATTATTTCCAAGTACATAAGACCCCATGCTAATTGACAGAATGTTATTGATACTTGCTTGGGCCGGTATCAATTATCAATGCTAATATCTTTTAACATGTTACTACATGTTTGGACACATTAATAAACATTGCTGTTTGGTGACCACATTAACAGAAATTTTTCAATTGAAGGCATTTTGGAAAGTGCTTATCAATTTTAAGTATACTTGTATGTATGCTTTGTTTCTTTTATGTAAAACTAAACTGCTTGGGCCGTTAAGTATTTTTATGTTAAATTTTTATTATTTTGATTATAATTTTTATAGTTTAAAGATATCGTAGCATATCTTTCCATAGTAACTTTGTTATGACTTTGTTTTATTAGTGTTTGTTTTAACAATTTACCTCTTTTAAAATACTATAATCTATTACTCTGCTTTGGCTGGGGCATATGTGACCCTATTCTAGGCCAAGCGTTCATGTTACATAATGGTGTGTGACAATTTTATTGTTATGTAATTTACTTATGTTAATTAAGGACATTTTTCACTTATCTTTTATATGTTGTACATAGTGTAAAGTTTTGTAATACTTTCTGTAATACTTTATGTTTTGACAATTTTACTTTGATAAGTAAAATTCACAATCTCATATTACGTGTGTGTTATGCTTTACATTTATAACTTAATTCCTTATCAAAAAGCTAACTACCCAAAGAGGTGGTTTAGTTTAGCGGATTTTGTGGATTGAAGGAGTCGGGAATAAATACTATTAAAACAAGAAATTTATAGAAAAGTCAATTAATTACAGTTGATTATTTGCTGTTTCATAAAGTTTCAAATTTTGTTATATTTAGTTGCACTACGTACGTCTTGTAATGAATTTTGTAAACATTATTTTATTACATTATTTTAAAGTATGTATCAAACTGAACATTTTGTAACAATCTTTTATATCAATGGACCTTTGTAGTAAAATAAGTAAAGATTAGATTATCTTATAATTTGGTTTGAACCTTTGATACATGTATATCAACCATGCCGACTCTGCATATAATCGATTCATTCATTTATACACTAAACTGTAAACTGAAAGTATGTCTATTTAAACATGTATATCCTTGATAACTAAAAAAAAAAAAAAAAAAAAAACGATTTCTAGAACAAATGAACAAATGTTTATGTTCTTCTCTCAGTATCATGAAATAATGAAATCCGCGTATATTTAAAATAAAACCACATACACTTTAATGCATGTTTCTGTATCTATTTATTTCATTTATTTCAAATAATCATTATTTGAACATCTTGACGCTAAATTTATTTTCTTGTCGTTAAATTATGCTTCTTGATGCTTCTTGTCGCTTCTTGACGCTTCTTGTCCCTAATTAGTAAGACCCCAGTTCTGTATAGGCTAAATTATAATCATTATATATAAATCTTAGAGCTCGTTCATATATTTTCTCTATTCAAGCTGTATTTTCACACCGCAGAAGTGCCATGCAATGTATGATTAATTAAAATTTAACAATATAAATGAATAATGTACAGTTAACCTACTTATCCTTTTTAGTTATCTAACAATCCTTTTCGGTACATTAATAACTGTCTTGATGTTGTTTTTTTATTTTGTCTAGAATACACGATTTCTTAATTAGTGAATTAGCCGTGTAGCCACTTCCTGTTTGCCGATAATTTGAAATTTTACAGCACTCATTGTACAAGGAAAATTTTCGTCAAAGTTTCTAGGCTTCTATGAAAGGGAATGATTTAATATTTGGTCAGCAGCTTGATAATGTGATGTAGTAGCCAGTAAGCAATTTTGACCCCTGCCGTGTAGCCACTGTGTGTCGATAGTTTGATATGTTACACACTCATTGTAGAAGGAAAATTTTCGTCAAACTTTTCTTGGCTCCGTTTGAAGTGAATGATTTTAATATTTGGTCTGGGAATGATCAGTTATGCTCCAGCAGCGACGCAGGTCCAGACCCGGTATTGGTCTTGTTGTGCTTTGTTTCGATTTGGTGAGTCAAATCCGTTTAAACCGATTTTAGCAGTTTGTTCTTATGTTTTGCTGTATCACCACTGTTCTACAAAATGTAGGTTAGGGGTAATGTTAGGCGCCCGTTGTTTAATCCCGCCACATTCCGTATGTTCATGTGCAAAGTCAGGAGCATATAATTCAGTGGTTGTCGTTTGTTGCTGTATATCAATTTTTCGTTTTTCGTTTGTTGTTTGTACATTTATCAGGCCGTTAGTTTTCTCCTTTGAGTTGTTATGGGTACGGGTTTTAGTTATTGTTGATGGCCGTGCGATGACCAATAGTTGCTACCATCTACGTCATTTGGTCTCTGGTGGATATTTGTCTCATTGGCAAGCTTGCCACATCTTCTTATTTTTATGTATCCTAATGTTTTTGTTATTTAAACATAATTGTTGAGTGCAGATCTTTGTAATCTGCTGACGGTTTAGAGCTTGTCATATTGTATAGACAGTTGACTATGGATAAAGACCGTATGTTAAAATCTACTTGTTTAAAGTTATTGTGTTGTTTGGTTGCTTGTCTCATTGATGTATAACTCCCCACCTTTAATCAAATACCCACTTTTGAAAATTCGAACTACTGAAAAAACTATATACATTAATTCATAATGTTACGATTTCATAAAGAAGTACTTGTACAAAACTATGGAATATGAGTTGAGAATATTTGCCCCGTATTAAAATCATAGCTAGAAACTTTAGATAATGAACAGCAGTAAAACACTATTCGTTTGATTTTGATTTTATCTAGTACATGTAGGGGTTTGTGTAATGAGTTGATACAACATATTCCTTATTCCTTTACCTTTGCCACTTGCTACCATTTCTTTCCTAAATATTTTCTTTTCTGGAGGTAAAAAAATGGGTGTCAAATTAAAATTTTGATTATTTAAGGGATTTGTCTGACTAGATATGAATTCAAAAGTTGATAGATATAGGAAGATGTGGTGTGAGTGCCAATGAGACAACTAACAATTTATAAAAGTTTGCATATATATTACATTGGAATAAGTCTAGTTGACCAATTAAAAAAATATATAGTTATTGGACATTCATAGTGTATGTTTGGTCCTTAATGACCATGCGAGTTTACCAGAAGATGTAATGTAGAGAGAAACAGAGAATGCAGTGATTATATATATGAAATATTCACATGCTTGAGGAACACTATATAGAGATAACAATGTTAATTTGTGTGCATTAGTTCAAAGATATTTAGATTTTCACTGTTTGACAATGCATACGGTAAAGTTGTCAATCTTCGTCCATGTATAAGATGTGATGGTGTAAGCGTATTGGACCTCGGATATCGATGGAAATAAACGTGATTGTGCGGTTGTTAAGCGTTCACGTGGCTTCGATATCCAATAATACAGTCATAAGAATCTCATAGCTGACATGTGCTCGTCCTAATACTTTCTTAAGTGGTGTTTATGTCAAGCCAATCAACTTTTCCCAATGCCCTCGAACCATGGAGCTATATTTGGGATACATTGCCAGACAACGCCATAATTCTAAATATTTTCCATAATTTTGTAGAATTGCAAAGTCGTGAAATTTGACTTGATGCAACTTGAACGTTAGCGCATTATCCTACATAATTTTTGGGCACTGAACGTTGACTTACAAATCTCCGGAAACACAATAAAACAGATTTTTCGCTGAGATCGTAAACTAATTCCAAATATACAGCTCGAATGGCGGCACATGTAAATAGGCAAATTTAAGCCTTCGATTCTTCGTTGTGTCGATTCCTTATAGTTAGCGCTTCTGTCAAGTCTATACCGGTGATGCTAAAGGCTAGGGTGTATCATCTTAAACTCTCTCTTTCTGTAATGGTGGAATTTCTGGTGCGAAATAAGATTTTCCGATTACTTTTCGGCATGCAACACATTTATATAACATAGATTTCACGTACTGTCTTAATTTCGGAATCCAAAACGTGTGTTGAATGTAAGCTAGAGTAACATATATACCTTAAAGCAGAGTGTTCTCGTGTGCTTTTAACATTATCAAATGTGTTAGACGATCCTTTGCCGGTAACATATATGGAAACATGACTGTTACTGCAACTGTCGCATTGTCTATTCGGCAGTTACCACATCGTAATAGTTTTTTTCGTCTAGAAAGATCTTTAATTGTCGTACGAGTGTTTTACGTTTTGTAGAATTGTTTATGCAATTTATTTTGTCTATAAATATTTGGCGTTATGTTTATCTAATCTATAAATATTTTGTTTTTCGATTTCATCAATGTGTAACAAATCTTTCTTCCGTTCGTGTTCCGTTGCTCTACAGTTTGCTACGAATCTCATTAGATATGCGTAATGCGGGTTAATCTTTTATAAGAATTGTACCGCTCGGTATCTATGATTTCTCATATACCTACAATTTGATCAGTCTTCGTTGTTTCAATTTTGCCCTCGTCCCCGGACATTGTTGTATATATGCTAGACGTTACATTGTTTCCGTTTCATGTCATCTTATTTGCTAGTTAACCAGTTGGGTCAGCTAAACCATACTTTAAGTGTGAGTTCTTCAGATGTAACACCACGGGTAAACATATCTGTGGGATTATCCTTTGTAGGGCAGTACCTCTATAAATTGTTTCTGCACAAACTTTTGATTTTCTTAAGTCTATTTCTGATAAATTGTCTCTGTGGTTTTACGGATTCATGCTTTCATGATTCAACTAAGAAAGATTTGATTGTCACTCCAAAATAAGTATATCACTGAAAGTTCCCGGAAAGTTTTGCAGATATTATCAGCAAGAGTTGCTCCGATTACAGCACCCATGAAATATAGTTTTGGTAAAGCAATAGTTGAAAAGTAATGGGGTCAGTACAGGAATTGAATACGAATCAAGTTTTTGTAAACAAGGCCAAATGAATGACCTAAAATGCCGCATGACCCTGTTTTTATTGTTGCAAAAGATGGGGCTACATTTGTACTTTAATGAATAATATATGAAAGCTTCTGATTTCTAAAGGTAAACCAGGTATTAATTTAATTCAAGACATCTATTTGCATTAAAGTCAATGGGGTATTTTTACTGAATCTACCCTGTAAATTATCGACAAATATAATGCCTACCCATGTTAAAATGAGCATAGAGCATGACATGAAGGAATTATTTCTTAATTAGCATATATTCACTTCTGTCTTAAGTTCCGCCGGGAAAATGAGGCTGCGATCCTCACTAGTTCTTCAGTGATTTCTTGTAATTTTGTTCAAATCATTATGTTACGATTTTATAAAAAGTACTTATAAAAACTATGGAACATGAGTTATTAGTGTTATAAGCCTAGCTAGAAACTGACAGAAAATGAACAGCATAAAAACTAATTCGTTTACTTTTAGTTTTTCTAGTGCGTCAGGGGTTTGTGTCATGAGTTTATACACGATATCCTTCATTCCGTTACCTTTACAAATTACCACCATCTCTTTCCTAAATATTTCCTTTTCTGGAGTTAAAAAGGTGGTCAAATTAAAATATTGAACAATTAAGAGGATTTGTTTGACAAGATAGAATTTAAAAGTTGATTTTGCATATTTATTAGAATAGGGATATGACGTCTAGTTGAAAATTATAGCTACAGAACATTCATAGTGTACGTTTGGTCCCTAATGACCATGCGATAAAATTGAGAACGGAAATTGGGAATATGTCAAAGAGACAACAACCCGACCAAAGAGCAGATAACAGACGAAGGCCACCAATGGGTCTTCATCGCAGCGAGAAAGTCCGCACCCGGAGGTGGTCCTCAGCTGGCCCTAAATAAAATTATGTACTGGTTTAGTGAAAATGGACGTCACACTAAACTCCAAAACATATAAAGGAACTTAAATTGAAAAAAACACATAAGACTAACAAAGGCCAGAGGCTCCTGACTTGGGACAGGCGCAAAATGCGGCGGGATAAACATGTTTTGTGAGATCTCAACCTCCCCTATACCTCTAGCCAATGTAGAATAGAGAACACATAGCAATACGCACAGTAAAACTCAGTTTAAAAGAAGTCCGAGTCCGATGTCAGAATAGGTAACAAAAGAAACTAAGCAAAATGACAATGATACATAAATTAACAAAGGACTACTAGCAGTTACTGACATGCCAGGTCCAGACCTCAATTAAACTGATTGAAAGATTATGTCTTCATCATATGAAAATCAGGTACAATCCCTCCCGTTAGGGGTTAGTAACAAACCATCATAAAATATATGAGAAGAACATAACCCGTATCATGCCAACAACTGGTTTTAGAATAAATGTGTTGATTTCCGATGTAAAGACCCTATGAGTGAATCAATACTAATACCAAAATATGCAATCCTTAATGAACTGACAACAGTATCGTAACTATATCCCTTCCGAATATGTCTGTTTAAAGGTTTGGTTAGCTTTTGAGGTGGATGCCGACATTTATGTGCTTTGTAAAGAATATTACCATAAAATATTGGATGTGAAATACCTGAACGTATAGGATGTCTGCATGTTGATATATATTTACGAATGATGTCCTTGTACCGATGATAAAATTTAGAAAATGTTTTGACTAGTTCGTTATATCGGAAACCCTGGTGTAATAATTTTCAGTAATACAGAGATTTCTTTCGTTGAAATCAAATACGTTGTTACATACACGATCGAATCGAACAAATTGAGATTTATAAACACCATAAGATGATGACAAGGAACGTCAGCATCTAAAATGGACAATTAACAATAGGGATCGAAAATCATCTCTTTTATCATAAATTTTGGTATTAAGCTTCCCGTTAAAGATATGGATATCAAGATCCAGGAAAGGGCAGCGTTCGTTGTTAGTATTAGTTTCATTTAAAGTCAGTTCGGCAGGATAAATCTCTTTAGTGTACATACTGAAGTCGTCATTATTGAGAGCCAATATATCATCTTAATATCTATAAATGTTATTAAATTTTGAATCAGATGTTGTTTCGATGGGTCTTTGCTGATCTTAGTGTTTAACCAGAAGATGTAATGTAGAAGAGAAACAGAGAATGCAGTTATTATGAAATATGCACATGCTTAAGGAACAAAATATAGAGATAACAATGTTAAGTTGGTCGGGGCTATGCATGTTAAGTTCAAAATATATGACATGAACATTGAAAACAAAATCAGATTGTTTTAATTCGATGATAGGAACAACAAACACAAATTGCGTCGGTTTTACAAGTATAACCTCTTGATTAGTGATATGTAACAACCACTGATATAATATTGGTTATCAATCAAAGTTAAATAAAATACGTAAAGTTTGCTTAATAAGATAGGCCACATTTCTGTTTAAAAGTGATTTACGTTTTGATTTAGAATAATCGGCTTCTTCTAACACTGAACAATATAACATATGTTGAAGACCTTACTGTGTCTTTGAGATAAAGAACATCAATAAAAGCGCAGTTTCTTTGCTTTTGTGTGTTTTTGCCGCGTATGTACTGAATTTGTGTCATGGATGGATACATTTACCACGTAGCCTTTGTTTTGTATTATTTATTCCTTTTGGAATTTTTCATTGTATTTAATTTTTAAACTGCTCTTTCAGCAAACTTACCTAAATAACTTTTAAAACTTAATATAAAAGTAATCACATCATTTTAGAGAGCCTTTCTTATTTCTTTTAAATTATAAAGATGCTTTATTCACAAACTTCCTTGCCATATTCAGTTGTACAACATTGAATTATAACGTTAAATTTCTCTAAAAGGGTTCATTTCATTTCTATGTACAGTGGATCATCATTTGTACTTACTCATCGCTAAATACATACTTTTTGTTACAGGTCCCAATTTCTTATGTTTTTAAGCCTATATGAAAATTGACAATTTCCTACATAAGAGACTGTCATATCTCAGTCTTTACTTCACATTACAGATCTATCATCATTGTAGATATCACTTTATTTTATTCATATAAATAAATAAAAGATGTGGGGTAGTTGAAGAATTACCAAGCAATGACTGATTAAGATGAATCTTTACATATAGCACCACTTCAATTTCGGTATAAAAGTGGCATTAGCTGTCAAATTCTTGTTCACCGATTTGACTCTAATTCTCATATTTGATTCATAACATACTAAAAGGTATATAAAATGATAAAAGCCTTAATAAATGGACTCGATAATATGTATCAGCATTTGGTGGGTATTTTAGTCTAAACGACATCTAGTTAATCATTGAGGTGACCTCCGAAGACAGCCGACGGTCATATAACTTGATATAAACATATAGATGGAACACGTGCAACTGGATTTTTAGGTCTGTTTGCTTTCATATCTTAGGTTAAAGAAATACGTTAGTCATCGTTTTACCTGTATAAGAATGAGTTTGTGTGGATGGGATCAGTCAACCAAATGGTTATTAGACGTGTTAGGAAAGGGATTTAAATACTGCGCTGATGTTAAATACCAATACCGATACAAGATTTAAGTGTGGACTGTCTCAAAATGCAATTGCATTGAAAAGTATCCCGGCTTACTTTAGTTTAGCTTTGTGGTGCGTTTGATACAACATGAAGCGAACTCTAAATTTTAAGACGTGCATTGGCCTTACATAGATCTTCATACATTCATTTGTATTTGGTTGATTTAGGAGTGCAAAACAAAACTTAACAAGATATATGTAAGAGTCAAGAACAGGAATGACGGATTTTACGGCAACAAGTCATAATATATTCATTAAGTGATATGGTTAGAATATGTTTAATAGTTAAATAACTCAGTTTGTCTCTCCACAATATGTCCTATTTTCGTTGCAAAATGAAGTTAGCATGCATTTTGTGTCCGGGTAATACAGGGACACGTATGTGTGGCTTTAACAAATCAGTACTAATCTGAACACAACGTTATATCTATACAATCCGCCAAAAGTTAAGCACCACCTATTTTTATTGAATCGAAATTTTTCATTTAAAAAATCAGTTAATTCTCGAAAAAGAAAATATTCATGTAGCAATTTTGCTAACATATACCATAAACAAACCATAAACTTAAGTTTGGTCACTTATGCAGGTTCTACGTTCATTTTGATCTATAAAGAGGTTAAACTCCTAACTATCCTACTGTCTGTCGATACATTTATTTTTGGCATTGCACTAGTCATGTCTTCTTTGACTGTCCATGACGTTAAAATACTAAATCCCTGGGATGTGTTTTTGTTGATTTTAGTCTCTGATGCATGATTTTTTATTATTAATTGTTTTGGCTTTTAACTAGCTGTCAGTAACTGCGAGTACTCTCAAATCGTACTTTCTTGTTTATTTGACCTGTTGATACTAATTGTAATGCTTTTTTTTTGTTATTTAATGTTATTCAGGGTTATATCTGGTCTATATACCAGCTTTGATAAGTGTTTGGTACTAATATAAATTTCCACTTCGTACTATGAACATCAAAATTATTTATTTTGTTAAAATATTTCCTTTCTCTATTGTAACTGTATACGTATACCTAACAACAAAATTATTTTATTTACCTGTGTTTAAAGTTATTGCAAATGGCTGATATTTTTGTTCGAGCATATTGTTTTTCTTAAATTGTTTAACATTTCATACCGATATAACATGTTACTTTTATTATTCTTCCCTTAGTTTATTTATTTTGAATTTACATTGTATCATAGGTCAAATTTATTTGTTCAGTGTATGTTCAATGGTGTTACTATGTCCTTTGATTGAGTTAAGCTATTTCAGTTGATATTTTATAGTGTGTCTTTCTATGTTGTGATGTTACACTATTGTTTCAGAAAAAGGGTGAAGGTTTGGTACCATTAAAACGTTTAAACCCGCTGCATTTGTTTGCACCTGTCCTAAGTCAGGAATCTGATGTTCAGTAGTTGTCGTTTGTTGATGTGGTTCATAAGTGTTTCTCGTTTCTCGTTTTATATAGATTAGACCGTTGGTTTTCCCGTTTGAATGGTTTTACACTAGTAATTTTGGGGCCCTTTATAGCTTACTGTTCGGTGTGAGCCTAGGCTCCGTGTTGAAGACCGTACTTTGACCTATAATTGTTTACATTTATAAATTTTGACTTGGATGGAGAGTTGTCTCATTGGCACTCATACCACATCTTCTTATATCTATCTATGCATTTAAATTTTACGTTCATAGAAATAGTGAAAATTACACAAATCCGAAACGGAATTTAAGTTGCACTGTGATTTTATTTTTTACAACAATTTATCACCCAATATCATTAAAAGTCTCTACAAATAATCTTTGGTATGTTCCGCAAATTTAATGTCAATATTTGAGTCAATAGGATGTGTAACAACCTCTCATCCGGTACAGTTCAATAACACGTCGTCTCATACTCTGTACAAGCCTTTTGAACTTTAAATGAGCAAATTTATTCCATTCATCAACAAGTTTCCCTCTTAAATCGCCAAGATTTTGCAAAGGTTGATCTCTGCGATTGAGATTTCTGCCAATGGCATCCCAGACATGTTCGTAAGGGTTTATGTCTGGAGACATGGAAGGCCAAAAAATAGTGTCAATGGCTTCTTGCTCTTTATACTCGGTTACAATCCTTACCCTGTGTTGTCTAGCGTTGTCGTCCATGTACAAGGGTCTTGACGCAAGTGGAGGATTATCAAAATGAGGGACTTCAATGTTTCTAAGCACCAAATCCCAGTATGTCTGTCTGTTCATGTTACCCTGCAAAATATGCATACCAAGATAACAACAGTATGAGAAGAAATCCCATACTGTAACACCACCAGCAACGAATACAGTCGTTGGGCAAATGTTGTTGTGGTCATAGGCAGTTTTATTTCCCGCCAAACTCGTATTCTGCCGTATATTGGTCGTAACAGAAACAAACTCTTATCTGACCAATGAACATTTTGCCAGCTTCTCGTGTTCCAGCGTCGGTAATCATTAGCCCTTTGAAACTTGAGTATACGGTGTTTGGATGTTAGAGCAGGTCTTTTGACAACACGACGTGCTCTTAGGTAGCCTCTATAGTGTCGACGAACCAATGTTCGAACACTAACACGACCACCTGGAGGCCAGTGGTGTCTAAGCTGTGGGGCAAGAGTAAATGGGTTGACTTGAGCACGACCAATAAACAGTCTGTCATCACGATAGGTAGTTAAAAGGGTCTTCGGACCTTGGTCTATCATTTACAGTTCCTGTGTCAACATGATGTTGTAAATCTCTGATAATGACGGTGTGATTAACATTGAAATGGTTACCTATGCTCCTAGTGCTCCTACTGGCATTTGACCTGTCAATTGCTTGTAAACGTTCAGTCACAGATAACTTACGCCTTTCCATATTTCACAGTAACTTGGTGAAGGTCAAATTTCAACTGTACTCGGGACAGTAGGAAGATGATTTAAAGGCATCGAAACAGTGTATTTGTAAAAGTGCAGATGACCTTTAATAAAAAGTTGCTTGGCGGGTTTATCGGAGTTTAATTTTTGTTCGTTATGAATTTTCTTAGTGTATGTTAAAGGCAATTCATAACACCAAACATAAATATTTTTTTCGCAATAGTTAAAAAAATATTGCCAGTTATATTTAGGTGGTGCTTAACTTTTGGCGGGCTGTATATATATAAAAGATAAATAAATAGTGGAAACAAGTGGATACAGTGATATTTCCTATATAAAACTTAAAGAAACTGGGGATACAGGCGGACACAGCTGGACACAGTGCTATTTCTATGTTAAAATATAGAAACTGGTGGCTACAGGTGGACACAGTATTATTTCCTACATAAAACTTAAGGAAACAGGGGCTACAGGCGGACACAGGCGGACACAAGTGGACACAGTGTAATTTCTGTATAAAATTACAGAAACAGGGGTTTACAGACGGACACAGCGTTATTTTATATAGAAGTTTAAGAAAAAGGAGCTACAGGCGGACATAACGTTATTTCTATATAAAATTATAGAAACTGGTAATTTTATATAAAAGTTTAAGAAAGAGGGGCTACAGGCAGACACACGTGCACACAACATTATTTCTATATAACATTATAGAAACTGGTGGCTACAGGCTGACACAGGTGGACGAGTGCTATTTCTATATAAAACTTTAAGAAGCAGGGGCTAAAGAAGAAGGTTGTCTTGCTGCGCATCGTTTTAATGTTCAAGAAAACCACTTTTCACGAGCTATATGTGATTCGAATTGTCTACTACTATCTGGGAATGAATGCAATGCATGGACAGAGGGACGAAAGAACGGATGGATGGACCAATTCACCCATCACCATATACCGTCCAATTTTCAAAATATCCTCCTGACTCAAAGATAATAAAATTAACTTATCCATATGAAAGTTTAACACCACTTTAAAACAATATCTCAATTTAATCGTGGTGTTCTGTTTTGTTGGTGAACATGGTGAAGGAAGCCGTGATAACAAATAAAAACCAACTTCCGACCCTTCATCGAAACGTAAATTTAACATGCTTGATAATGTCCAAACGTTGTAATCTTTTAAAACTTAATTCGATTACCTCTTTTTTCCGAAAACTAGCTGATAAAAGTTGATAGAAAGAAAATGTCAGGAATATGTGAACAAGAGTAATTAATTCACACATTTTAACTTTTTTTTTAAGTATCGTCGCTTTTCAACATTACATTAAATTACCAGTGACCTTTCTAGATAAATAAAGATATAAAGTTAATCAAATTGAAAACGCTTTTGTTTCATTCTTTTTTAAATGTCAAGTACACAAATTTCTAGTTTAGTTTAATTTTAGAATTTTACGCTACTGTGTAACACATTTCTCTATTCTAGAAAATGATATAAAGTAAAGAGATGTGGTATGATTGCCAAAATAGACAACTATTTACCAGAGACCAAATGACGTAAATGTTTGCAACTATAGGTCGCCGTATGACTCCCAACATGGAGCAAAACCAACCCCGCATAAAAGCTAAGAAAGGCCTTGTCTAGTAGTCGTTCAACAAAATAGTTTAGAAATGGGGAACAACGATCTTAAACTTAACCGATCAATACTATGAAACAATGCAATTTTAAGAATATTAATGATCGTGTGGTTTTGCTGGGTCCTCTTCCGTGTATTGCGGAATAAATTGCAGTGGTGGATCAAAAAGGAGGGGGTTCCGGGGTTGGAACCCCTTTTATGACGATCAATGCATTTGGTGGGGACATATTGTTGGAACCCCCTTTATCCTGGATTGGGCCCCCATTTTTTAAAATGGCTGGATCCGCCCTGAATTGTTACTATTTATTGTTTAAAATCATCTCAGCATTATCAAACAAACCCATACAGGTAACTATAATGAATGATTATTTGTGCTTTTGAGATGGTCCCCACTATACTATAGCATGTAGTGGTATTGGTATTTAACATCAGCGTCAAAATCGTATTGACTTTCCTAACACGTCTATTAAATGTATAAGAGTGAGATTTTTGTGGATCAAATCACTCAACCAAATGGTTTACCCTTGTTTTACTTTTAATGTTGACATTCTTTTCCTTTTAATAGGTGAACACACATAATTTATGCGTAACCCATCTCTAGCCAAGGGATTTAATTAAAGGTCACATGAATACGGATTCAATGAGGTCGAATTAATCACTTGCAAATGATAATTCATCAGCGATGTTTCTAAGCTTATTTTGACAAAATTGAACAAACCTGGCTGCTAAAAGCAATTATTACATTCTTTCACTTTCACTAATGATTGAACACAAACAAATCATATCTTCTTTTGTTATATATCTCGTAGCTAATTTCGGTATTAACATGTCTAATAAAAATAACACTTAATAAATGTCGTTTGTCCAAAGCCCTTTTTTCACATTTCCTTCACCAGGAACTCTGAAACCCAGTGGAAGTAATAAACAGAGTATGATAAGTAAATATCGTATTTGAATTTCGACCTCAAATCATTTTCAACAACTCATTGAAAACCGGATATATCCAATAAGCTATTCGCCTCATGAAGTTCAAAATTTTGAAAATGAAATAACAGGAACTGGAGTAGTAAATATTATGAATATACCAACTCGGTACTAAATATAATTTTACAGTTATCATAGACTTCATTGAAAGCTTTATGGGTTTAGTTTAAGTACCCAAACTGGCATGTATATTTTATTCTTTTTGGAAAGTCATTAAACAAAGTTTGAATTCGCACAGTTACATAATTATGTTGTGTTTTGTATACTGTTGGATGCCTTTGGTAATTTTTTTTGCCATGGCGTAGTCAGTGTATTTTCGACTCATGGGTTTAAATGTCCCTTTTGTATTTTTCGCCTCTCTTTTACATCCCAGTTCCAGAATGTTTTAGTTCATCTAATCGTCTTCTCTGCTCATTTCGTAAGTTCACATTGATCGTTAGAAGATTATTATGCTCACAATTTTAGATTTACAAGATTTGTTTATTGATTCAACAGAAAGATACCAAGGAGACAACCAAAAACCGTAAGTCGAGAAAACCAGACAACCACTATGACAAATTAAAACGATAACGACGAAATTATTCAAGAGCTTGCAGCTGCTACTCAGACTTTTAAAACGTCACCAGTGTTTGAGCAGAAAATCGATGAACCAAGGGTATGTCAAAGAACGTCTTCTAAAAAGTTCATCGGAAGACACCAAAACCTTGTTGATAAATATTCCGTATCAACTTCACAAATAATACACGATGGTCTTGAAGTATAGATTCTAGGTACTGACGTTGTTTATCATCTTAATAACGTTTTATAGTATTCTTTTATTTGTCTTTGTAATATATTACTTTTACTGTTTATCCTATTTTGGCAGTATCCATTTGACGTGGCTCGGTACTTGTACATCCCGTTATTGTGTTGTTGTGCTATATATATGGTACATTTTTTATTCTTGTCTTTCGTTTTTGCTAATGTGCTTTGTCTATATGCTTTTTGTTTGTCTTTGGTGACATATTTGCTTATTTTTGTAGTGGTTAAGATTATAACACAATGTTGACTGCTGTACCCCTTTTTTTTACTTTTACCTATTATGTCTGTTTGTTTTGTTCACACATCGTTGTCAATATAATGGAATTTTGCCATTTGCTTAGGGACTTTTCGTTTAGAATTTCCTTGGAGTTCGGTATTTTGTTATTTTACTTTTACAAAGGCCAAGACTGTTTTTCTGTTTCGGTACCTAGTGTTCAAATAGCTCAAAAGTATTTATACTCCCATTGGCTTTCAATATTTGATTATGAGGATTCCTATGTGGGTCATTTAAAAAATGTCGAAATTGCAAAATTGAAGAAAAGTTACTATTTTAACAACCCAATGGCTTTCTCTTTATGTTATCTATCCTGTTACATAAACTATAGTAACAGGATAGCCAGTAACTAATATAAAAAATTTCTATGTTTATGAATACTGTTGTGAAATAACTATACTCCATTTGTTTCGGTGATAATATTTTTTCTGTGGTCTCGGTTTCCAACACGTAATTGCACTTTTAACAAGTATAATATTGTTGTCATGTATAAATTTGTTGGTAACAGCATAGACATGACTTATTTGTTTTACTCAAATTTTGGTTATTTTCTACACTGTGTTGTTAGAAACGTGCCATGTACAATTGTGAGGATGACTTGTGCTTGGAAACTAAGACCACAGAAAAAATATTATCACCGAAACAAATGGAGTATAGTTATTTCACAGCAGTATTCATAAACATAGAAATTTTTATATTGTTACTGAATAGTTTCATATTCAAAAGGAGAAATAATTTAGCGGATCTAGTATCGGTAACAGGATAGACATGCATTTCATGAACGCCGATTGAAATTAGTTTGTAAAAAACGTGTCGCATAGAATGATAAAGAAACTGCGATTTTCATCAGAGTTAATATTATTAAAATTCTACAATATTTTATTTTGCAGTTTTCAAGATAAGCAGAAAACCAGGTACAAAAATATTAAATTTGTAACCCTGACACTGCTTGAACGCACATAAATTACGTCTAGATATATTTCAATCTCAAATAGATGGATCTAAATGGTGTGAAGTATTGATTTAAAGACCCATATATGCTACAATTTTCATTTAAACACTTACAACTACGTTTTCATTAAAATATACATTTTAGCAAAGGTGTACAGATGTTTGACACTTTTTAAATGATCCATACACTAAGTTTGTTTCAAATACATTTTAAGCCTGAAAAATAACGGACAACTACGGATGCCAAGTGATCATGGCACCTTTGATCCAATGAGCTAACAAGAGAGGATAGGATTTGTGCAATTGTATATTATAGTATATTGTTTTGTTCAAACAGTTATTTGCAACTTTTTCCTTGTAATTCTAATTGTCTAGTACAGTTTGTTTTTTTTATTTTGAGACGATCTTCTTCATTTTATCTATCGAAATTTCAATAGGTATAAACAGTCGGTACCGAGACTTTACGTAAATCTCTAATATGATATTGTCTTGTGACCGATCAAAAATTGTCATCAGAAGTTTTACATAACATGACGGATGTCTTTCTAGTGGCTGAGCCATCCTTTCCCTTGTTTTCAGTGGGGTTTGTATTTATGTAGTTTTGGTGAGTTGTTGTTTGTCTTGTAGTCTTGAACTTCATTTTGCCTTGGTGTTGTTTGTCTTTCTTCAACTTTTTTATTTCCACTTTTTGGTATTTTCATACTTTTGTTCGTCAAACAAAATATGAATGACTTTAAATAAGAATGCTTCATTTAACTAACATGAAGTATGAAGGAAATGGATTTTGTATAATTAGAAATAAGAAAATGTGGTATGAGTGCCAATGAGACAACCCTCCATCCAAGTCACAATATGTAAAAGTAAACAATTATAGGTCAAAGTACGGCCTTCAACACGGAGCCTTGGCTCACACCGAAGAGCAAGCTATAAAGGGCACCAAAATGACCAGTGTAAAACAATTCAAACAGGAAAGCCAACGGTCTAATCTATATAAAAACGAGAAACGAGAAACACTTGTGATGAACCACATCAACAAACGACAACCACTGAACAACAGGTTCCAGACTTAGGACAAGTGCAACAAATGCGGCGGGTTTAAACGTTTTAACAGGCGCCAACCTTAACCTGAAACAGCAGTGTAACAATGTGCTATTGACGTGTACCAAATATATGTTTTCATTCATAAGTTTATATACACGTAAAGAAAATATCAGTTCTTTATCTTTATGCCGTAGAAATATCGAACTTTAAATTGTTATATATAGATATTACAAATGAATAAAGTATTGACCCTTGAAAATGTTTACTTAATCATATGTTAGTGACAAATAACAAGGAAGTGATACACGTGACATTCTTGTATTTTCAACTGTAGAAATGGCAACATCAACTTAATCCACAAGTATAAGAAAAGCACAAGTGCCAGTTTCATGCGATTTCTGCAAAGGACAAGAAATAAAATGGAAATTTGATGATTGCAATGTTCGCATGTGTAACACCTGTAAAGTTATTGTTCATCAAGGACGAGGTTTTTGAAACGACCTTGACTACCCATGAGGGTCTTGCACGGTCGGACTTCCGTCTACACCAGATCATGACGTTATTTCTATTCAGGATATTAGCCAGTCATCGCCAGGTTCTGAGGAGGTAACGTCTGTAGTAATTTCATCAGCTTTCAATTCATACTCAACTTCTCTGAAAGCTGTTAATTCTTTACTGAAATCGGATGCCGATTTGGTTTACTTTAGCTCTAAACTTGGAGAGTATAAAGAAAATCAATTTGTGAAAGGAAATGTGTAAAATCATCAATAAGGATATTGCAGACGTTAAAGAGAAAATGTTTTGACTTTGCAATAAATAAAGAATAGTAGCTGTAGATCTGTAGATAGAAATGGTCTCTTGAAGTTTACTTACGACGGGCAAAAGGATTTTGGAACATTCATACCCCAGGGAATTACTTTTACGCCGAGTGATAACATTGTAGCTGGAGACACGGAAAACAATGCACTACATGTTATAAATTTGAAAGGTGATTTATTTGGACTGCAGTTCATTTTCAAAGACCTTGGCATCTATCATCCATATAGTTTATGCTTTGACAGTGAAGGATATTTATTAATTGGATGTGGTAATGGCGCAAATGAAGCATACGGGAAAATTCATGTCGGTAAAATGAGCGATAATCTAATGTAGTATTTAATACGTCAAAAGTGTGTAGGGTAGGCTATTGACATTTTGAAAATGACAAACTTTAATAAAATATATTGATGACATTATCACAGTATTTAGAGTTATAATTTCCAGGCTTGTGATATTTTATGGAAAACATATTTACAATTGAAAAATGATTTAAATTATTTTCTTTGTCCGGAATTCACCACTAGTCTGGATATTTGGTTTCTGCTCCTATGTAGGGCGTTCCGGGGACCTAAAATTGTATTTAACTAATGCAATCAAATGTTCAAATTCAAAGTAAAAACGTTTAGTTATTTATTTTGTTTTCTTTCAGTATCAGCATTCAACCAATAGCCATTGCTACCTTAGGTAGCATCTTTTAGTTGCATTCACATTTAGACTTTTAGTGATTTTTCCTGTTGTCAGCTGCAATAATCATTTTTTCATTGTGTGTTTACTTTTACGACACATGGTCTAGATAAGCATAGAGAGGGTGTTTGCGCACGCAATACTGCTTTAATCCACCCTCAATTTGCATGTACCAACAAGTCCGGCTATCTGAACCATGTGTTGATCGTTATTTTGTTTGTACTTTGATTTTTTTGATCGAGGAGTTAGATGTTGGTGGATTGTTTGATAAGTTTTACTATCAACACTTTTCTAGTCATTTCTGTTAACATTTTATATATAACACATACAAATGTCTGTCATAAAGTTTTCAGTTTGGTTTGGGATTATGAACAAAATAACAACATGCGATCGGTGATCCTTTATACGTATATCACCAGCACGTTGGGTGCAACCTGAGGACCAGGATCTGCTAATACTTCCGGAGCACCTGATATCACCATATGGGGTTCGTTTTGCTCAGTCTTTAGTTTTCTATGTTGTGTTTTGTATTCTGTTTGTCTTTTGTCTTTTCGTTTTTGCAATGGCGTTGTCAGTTTATTATCGACCTTTGAGTTTGAATGTCTCATTGGTATCTTTCGCATCTCTTTTGTCATCTGGTTAATGATGCTTAAAATTATGACTTCGAAGGTCGAAATAATTTAATGTTTAATAGCAAAATATTTCTCGAGTCTATTTTGGAAGTCTTTATAAGTATCATCGGTTGAAAGGTTCGAGGCTCTGTTGACACGAATTACATGATATACGCTGCTTGAATGTGTTTTGATTGCATCTTATCTCGAACATATATAAATATATAAATATAAATCAATAAAAGATATACGTCAATGAGACAGCAAAATTAGTGTTGACTACAAATAAAACCCAACAACATAGATCTTAAGTCCAATTTAGTCTTGCACAATAAATAGGTGCATATACAATATATTAAGTTCTTAATCGGTCCGAACCTAGAAAAGAAATGAATAACTTGACAAACGCTATCACAAATCTTCAATCAACACCATTTTGTTTTAAATTATTTTGTTTAGGAAATAACTAAAATGAACCACTTTTGAGGTTTCTGATTTGGGACAGTCACATGAACATGCGTTTGTGTTACACTAGTTTACGATCTCATCCCTTTTAATCTCAATCAGAGGACTAACAAGAGTAACAAACAAAGAGCATATAATCATTATAAGTAAACGAAAACGAAGCTTCGATCAAAAGTTATTTTGAAACTGTCTAACCTTTCAACCAATGATCCTGAAAAAGCCTTCCAAAATGGTGATATGAAACAAATAAAACAAGAAAACCGACGGCCTGCTCGATTTTAATACTAGTATAATAAATGAAAAACAAATATGTCTATTGTCTGTTTGTTGGTTTTTATGTTGTGTCCTCTACCAATCTGAATAGGAAAGCCATTTCTTATTGATTGTTAAAGTTTGCTCTTATGCTGTGGTGTCACCCTAGACAAGGTTAGGGAGGTTGAGCGTTTACAAAAACATAACCAAGGGCATAATTTATAATATAGATATACACAGAATAAAACTATTTCTTGTTATCTCTCTTATTACAGTACAGAATTGAACAAACAAAAAGAATCGTGGTAGCCTTTACTTGATGATGATGATGATGATGATGATGATGATGATGATGATGATGATGATGATGATGATGATGATGATGATGATGATGACGACGACGACGATGATGATGATGATGATGATGATGATGATGATGATGACGATGATGATGATGATGATGATGATGATGATGATGATGATGATGATGATGATGATGATGGGTGCTTAACGTCCAGCGGCAAATTAATATGCATATTCAGGACGTGGACATGTTAATGTACTATGAATATTAACCCTGCTTTGTACTAGAACGACACGCTGAGATTGCTAGGTAACAAGGTAACAGTCCACAGGAAGATATGTCACTTTACCCGGACACATTATTCTGACTCCGAGCCGACCGGTATGCTCTTACTCCTTAATGCCGCGTGCTTAGTAGAGAAGCAGCAAATACTAATTTCAAAGCTTTGCTTTGATCCGGCCGGGTTTCGAACAACGACCTCCTGCACTCGAGGCGAACACGCGACCACGAGACCACGAGGCGGTTTACTTCTGTTAGAAGGCAACCCATAAAGCAAATCAAATCAAATCAAATCAAAAGTCATGTAGACTTAGAAGCCAACATACGATCTCGAACAATAGAGTTCTAATACTTTTTTTGCGTTTCTGGTATTTTTGTTTTTGTTTCGCTAGTAGCGTAAAAACACAAGCATCAGCAATAAACAATAAATTAATAAAGATATTTCACCGTATTGAATAGAACAAAAGAAAAAAACATTTGTTTCCATCAATTTTGGTTGTCTTTGTTTGTCCAACACCAAGCATCATTACCGTCATGTAGCTCTGAAAATCAACACTGTCTGCACTCGAAGAACAGTTATCTTTCCTTTATTATTTGTTGAAACTTTGATAATATTCAAACAGTTTGACCAGGGTTTTTGTGCTTCGAAATGCCGTATAAACACAAGTACCAATAGAACAATGATACACGATATTTTACGTATTGAATTGAAAATATATATAAAAAAAACATATAAATGTTGGTTAAGTCCTCAGTAATAGATCATTTTGTTTATTCATTATTTTGTCTGTCCTTCTTTGACCAAAATTTAGCGTCATCCAGTGGCGGATCCAGAAATTTTCATAGGGGGCGCTCCAGTCTTGTTTCAGTGATTCCCTAAATACTCAACCAAATTTTTCACACAAAATGGGGAGGCGGACCCCTGCCCTCCCTAGATCCGCCTTTGTCATCATGTAGCCCTGATAAATCAACACTGTCTGCACAGAAAGACTTGTTTTCTCTCCTTTGTTATTTGTTTAAACTTTTAAATATCGGCATTGATGTCACACTATATGTGACATCTTGGACATTGAGCATTTAACCATTTGTCAAACATATAATATTAATAAAAAGAGCATTACATGTTGTATGATTGTCAATGAGACAACTCTCCACAAGAGACAAAATGACATAGAAGTTATCATATTTACAATTCGGAAAAGAGGATCAACACCCACTGTCAAGTAGATAGACGAAACCGCAAAGAACTGTATAATGTCTTCCCAAATTATTGCAAACATGGAAAAGAAATGTCAAACGGAAACCAGTTTATATTTCATTATATTTTTTAGCGGGGATTGAATTTTTACATGTCAAAACTAAACAATTATAAAATCGAAGAAGAACGTCATCGAACTCTTATATAATTGACCGACGACAGTGAATATATGCATTAATAAACCTCCTATGAACCGTAGATATTTGTTTTCAAAAATTGATACAATCTATATTTTTATATTATTTAATAAGTGTGCTTTATTAACCGATAACTTTTTAGGGAAGGAAAAATATTTCGGTGCATTATTTGGATTTAATAAGTTATTTGTCCAATCAGAGTTTTAATTGTTGAACCCCCTTTAAAGAGATTTCGTGTACTTGAATTGAAATAATGCAAAATGTGTAATCAACAAATAGAAAATTTTAATTTAAAAGTATTTTGCCTAAGATCAATCGGATAAGTCCTCGTGGCTCACATCTTATTATCAATATTTCTCTTCTTACTCTTGACAAAATCGGGTATTTCCAACATCTTTGGCTCTGCTTAAACACTGTATATAGTATAGTAAAATACTGGAAATAGCCGAAAGCAGTCTCAAAGTTCTCAACCTGACGAGATACAAAAAAATTTAACGTATAATTGTCAATTAAAAGGAAATATGTCAAGCTCGAAATCGTCCCAAATCAAACAACGTTGTCTTTCGGTATTTTCAAATCTTATACTCATTAGTTTTGTTACCTTTGATCGTTCACAACCGTTTATCTTGAGTATTATAAATATAGTATGAATAAAAGAGGAGTATACGTCAATAAAACAGCAACCAAACCACGTAAAACTTAAAACTCCTATTGAATGTTTCGAAATAATCTTGTTTAATTAATTGAGAATGATTCTTTTGAACTGGCAAACATTGAAACTGCAAGGTCTCATATACAGCATCTATACTTGGGTGTGTACAAAAACAAGTAAGCTAACTTTGTTTTGGGGACCATGAAATTGCTAGTACGTTTATTAACTACCTACCGAAAAAATAACAATTGTAACAACTAGCCCATCAAATTCATTTTAGGTAACAAAGGACAAATGAAAACTGCTTTACCAGTTTGTTGTACTTTGTTTTCTATAATCACAAAGAATGCATAGTTCATCTAGAAAACAAGCAAGTTTTGTGCATGAAAACGCTATAAAAAGGTCAGCTTTAAGAATATGGTTTCATTTAATTTCAAGTATTTAGAAGTTGACTGCAAGAACATTTCGATTACAATGCAAGGTCAGTAAACGTAAATCATTTTGAATAAACAATATAAACTTTTGCACTGTCTACAAAATTCCCGGAAATAATCAATGTTCAAATACCAGATTGTGTTTCCTGTGTTTAAAATTCTAAACGTTGAATACCTAATGAAATTTTTACATATTTAATGAACTTTTCATATTTTTGCAACACGGTTATATATCAAATAAAAAAAAAAATATGAAGAGACTTCATTCATATGTACTAAATTGAGATATTCTGTCAACTCGACTCCTATTCAATTTCAATAATCAACCTACTAGGTTGAAGCTACTATACATTAGGTCCGATATCGTCCGTTTTACCGTGTCCAATTTTATTTGACACAGAAACGTCACGTGATCACGCCAGAAATCTATGCAGCGTTGGGATCAGTACAATATCATCTACATGAAAGCATCACTATTTGGACGATATTAAAATACAATAATTTTCATCACGGGAAAAGTCAAACTGGACTTGTGTCATCAAATTTGCTTAATTTGCATGTTGCGTGATATGGTTTTTCAATCTACATATTAAAACAACAACTTTCCTGGTACTCTCCTTGAAGTTCTAAAAGCAAGCTAATTCATAACAAAACAATTTACGCAAAACAAAAATATGACAGACATGAACCAATGACAATCACTTAACTGCAGTTTTCTGTCTTGGGACAGGTACAAAAGATTGGGGCGGAGTGAAACATGTTCGAAGGCGTCATCCCTCCCTAACCTGGAGTGGTGGTGTAACAGTACAACATGAGAACAAACTTAAAAAATCAGTAACTCATTAGATCGATACAAAACATCTAACAAAAACAGACCGGATGTGGCAGGGTATTTATACAATCATCACAACAAAACACAAAGTACATATCTGAGAGTACTCTCAGTTACTGACAGCTAGTTCAAATCAAATAAGAACTATAAAAAATCATGCATCTAAGACTATAATGTCATCAGTACACATCCAACATCAAATGGGTTAACAGTCAGAGGAAAACATGACCTTGTGCAATGCCAAAATATAGGTATCGTCAGATTGTACAATGTAGTACCGTGAATGTGTATATGTGTATAGCAATAATATGTAATTAAGTTTTATTAACCTGATAACAATATCAATATTAATAACAATAAAACAATAGCCAAAGATTAGTTGCAGTGTTGAATTGGTAAGCTGATTAGTTTGCTTGTATATTTTCTTCTATGAAAAAAGAAATTCTAATACATTTTGGAATGTTTATACATATATATTATCTTGTATTATATTTAGTTTCCCGATCATTCTAGATTTCTATATATGCCTATTTTTTAATTGATATCAGCGAACTCGACGATTGCATTTATAATTATTTTAACGGAAATATGAAATTGCACGATCGTTTAAAAGTGAAAAATAACAAGTAATAATGACATACGAATCTGACTCGAAAGTTTTGTCGATCCCATGCTTAATTGAACAGCCCAATTAGTTTCTTATATCCCAAAATGCAGTTACAATTCCTTTTGCAGTCCTATTAAAATGCAGCTGTTGTGCAAGGCATCAGTCTAATAAAACTACAATTAGATAAACATATTATATATATCCAGCAATACTGTTGAAGTTAACTATAGTCTGAAAACAACGCCATTCTCAACTTGTCCCATCCATTTTCAATTTCCTGATCTGACCAATTCACAAGAAAGACATCATCGAGTATACAATCGAGTTCGATTGGGAAGTTCTCTACTTGGACGTTTCTGGTAATGACAATAATACGCTGCAGATGTCCAGTGTACTTTTCATACTTTGCTCTTTGAATCTCGAACTTTCCCCATGTTTTTCGGTGAATGATTTAGAAATGACAAATAATATATTTTACTTTCATGAATAGACTGGGAAATAGCATCAGATCGGATAATTCCAGCCAAAATATCCCGATCCTCTATACACATTTTCATTTTCCATGTGTTCTCAATTTTCGGTATTAACATGTCTTTAACCCAATCGAAGCACTCATCTGAGTATGATAAGTAAATATCGTATCTGAATTTTGATCTTAAATCATTTTCAACAACTCTTTTAAAACCCGATATACCCAATATGCTATTCGCCACCTGAAATTAACTATAACTGCAATAGGAGTAGTAAATGTTATGAATACCACGAGTAAACATATACCAACTCGGAGCCACATTTCATTTTCACAATTACCATAAAATTCATGGAAATTTTCTGCCGCTTTCTGTGCATTAGTATATGTTCCGTTTTCCAACTGGCACGTGTAATTTCTCATAAGTTTATCGAGTTTTATCCTTGTTTTGGAAATTCATAACACAAAGTTAGAATTCTCACAATTACATCTAAAACATTTCCAGAAAGTTTCAGTTGAAACGAAGCCTGAATTTGCTCATTTCTCAAATCGAACAATTGCTGAAACGTCTCATTGATCGTTTGGAGATTATTATGTTCTAAATTTAGAATTTCAAGGTTTGTTAATGTGTGCAACGCTATTGGTACTTCGAAAATAAGTTAAATCCCATATCAAGATGTCGTAAGTGTTTGTTGGAGTTGAATGCGTCAATTGGCAGAAACCATAAGTGGTTATATGATATATCCAATCTTTTACTGTTGGCACAAGACTAAATATTTTCTTACTTCTACTTAGTGTCAAATCAAGCCTTGCATGTTTTAATATCAAAGTTTTAGATTCTTTAAACAACGGAATATTCTTCCTTCCTGAGTACAGAGTTGAGTCAATACCTGAAAGGTCAACATATTCCAAGAAGTTTGTTCCATTGAACACAATATTTGGAAAATACTTCATCTGGAAATAGGATAAATCGAGAACACGCAAATAGTTAATATTCGATAAGTATATTGTGTGTGGAATAGTCCTTTGAACTCCAGCACATTTTGACAAAACAAGTATTTCCAGTGATCGAGGGAACGGGAACGTTATCTGAACATCGGATTTCCTATTATTTGCATTCAAATGATCCAGATTTTCTGCATAATCTGTGTTAGCCGTTAAACCTGAATTCATTTCGTCCGTTGAAATACTGAGAATCCCAGAATAATTAAAAGTTTTAAGATTTGACAACTGCAGTATGAATTTTGTTAGTTCAACTGTTTTAAATCCATTTGTCATTGAAAATCGGTCTCCAGAAAAATTATTGTAACAAAACATTCAGGATGATTGTAAGAAAGTAAAGAATTTGGCTTGAAATCTACAATACCATTTCTTATCAAAATTAATTTTCTTAAACATACTTTTCGCAAATATTTTGTCATATCAGCATTTATTATAACTGCATATGGAGCTCTTATTAGTCCATCACAGTAACCAGGATTAACTTCTGTAAAGTTTAACTCTTGCATTTTTCAAAAGGATATACAATCTTCAGTGCTGACTCAATGTCCATGCAAACTTGGAATAAGCGGAGAATCTTCAAGGAATGAAAAGGTTCAAGAAAATTTAGTTCAGCCAACTGACGAACCTTACAACCAGCAAAGTAGACATTTTCTACTGATGGTGGCATAACAGCGAAGGTTCCATTTGTCATTTTATCTAAAAAGCAAAAGTTAAAAGATAAAGTTCGTAACTGCTTCAGTTTTGACAATCCACATTTATTCCACACTGGCTTTCGAGCAAGATCCATTTCTAGAATTGTAAGTTTACGAAAATATCCGAAAAACGGATAATAAACTGGTAAATCTGTTCCTTCTTGCATATTTCTTGAAATGTACAGCCTATCTAACGATTTCAGAGGTCCAAATATTTCCGAGACATATGATGTATTAAAATCAAGCCTGTTTTCAGCCATTGACAGATGCTTTAAATCTTTGAGTCCTCTAAAAGCATTTGATTGCAGTACGGAAATCTTGTTTTTGTCTAAAATTAATATTATCAATCTCCCATAAAATTGGAAATCGCCATGTGATATTGTACCTATTAAATTTCGTTTTAAGTCCAGTGACGTAAGATTCCGAGGTAAATCCTGTGGAACTGTTTCAAGCCCTCGTGAAGAACAATCTCCTCTGTAGTCTTGAATCAAACATGTATGACAAGAAACATATGCAAATAAAGATGTTGTTATAAAATAAGCAAAAGCAAACATGTTCTCCAAAATGTCTACACAGCTTAAACCCAGCACTGAATTAGATACTAGTTAATTGCATGATGATACAATATACAAATTATCAACGTTCGAAAGTTTCCTGTTCAACTTAATAGTGATGATAATAACGAAGTATTTAGTGAAAATTTTGCCTCAAGGAAGTTAGAACTATCATAAAATGAAATATGAAAATATACAGACATACTTATTCACACAACTTAAAAAAACAAAACTGATCAATTGTATCATTGAAGCATATGTGAAGCCTTTCAGTGTTTACAAATAGTTTTGTTTTTCAAAAACTCTTTATCAAATAAACAAATATATACAATGATAGCAATATAAAACCCTTTATCTAAACCTGACGCAACCCTTAGATACATATTTTCTTGTTTTATATATGACCTCACCGAATCCGGTGTATCAACAGAGTTTCCAATGTCATAAGCCTCATGAAGGGTGCCCTTCTGCTGCAACCGAGTTTACCCGGGGTGTAAGTAGGGTTCGTGTTGCTCAATCTTTATTGAAAAGTGAAAGTTTTTGTTAACTGTTGTTTGTTTATTCAACCTCTTCCTTTTTACTATGTTTTTTCAATAATATTTTTTTTTTAATTTGCACCTTTGGTATCTTCGTGACGAACTCATCAGCAAATTGATATTCTTTTATTAATGTTTAAGAAATATTATTTTCAAATGATAAATGCGGAAATACATAAAGAGGTGTTGACATTTTGCCGAATTAAAATAACATAGCTCTTATCACCCGTTTGGAGTCAAGAGGTGCAATTAGATTTGATTTGATATACAATATCATAATAATGAATTAAGGAAAACGGGAAGTATTTAAGAACTGGGAAAAGGGGGATCATATTTTAAATTTTATGAAATTTTGTAAACTTTCAGATATACAGAATGTCTTAGAAACATGAGAAATGCATCTACTATTTGAGACATTGATACATTTTCAGTGATACAATCAATTAAAATGTGTACAAAGGATCTTTGAAAATACTTTAAATTTACATCATATAATTTATTCACAATGTTTTATTTGATTGCATCTAATGATTATATTTCATCATTTACGATTTTTCGATATTCAGATGCAATTCAATAGATTTTTAATGCATACAAAATTTCATAAAAATCGAAAAAACTACTAAAGATATAATAGATATAATGGCTTGTAATGGTGATGTGGACCGCCTTTAACTTGCGGTGAGATGTTACCTTTTGTTCCATGTACAAGAATTCCATGTGTTTTGGAGATGAATAATAGCAATAAAACGCAGTTCAATTTGTTTATCACTTGTTCTGTTGATAGGGTTTGATTTTGCCAGTTTTATGGACTTCACCTTTTAAATTTGCCTTGAAGTTCAGTATTTTAGCTATACGTTTTCCCTTTGCATGTGTCTTTGTCGAGTGGTTGTTTTTGGATATTATAGCATGAATTACATTACATTATACTGTTGTTTTCTTTATATATGGCCAATGATTATCAGTGTTTATGATTATCGATCATATTAGATTGACTGAATACATTTGTTCTTTTACTATGTGCATGTACTGTAGGTTGCACTTTGTAAATACATCTGTTTCACAAACTACGTCTCTTTTAGATGATATTCATAGATATTTTGTTTTGTTTACGTACTGGTTCAAAGGTATAATCTATATGTTTCATCTCATAGAGACATAACTTGGGAATGTTACCAGTATATATACACATGGTTGCGGCGAATTTTGAATTCTGAGGAAGACCTACAGTGAAGTAAGGGTAGTACAGAATTTAAGTATAAGTTTAAACTCATAAAAGTTCAGGTCATATAAATGTTGAAAATATGCCGCACAGCCCTATGTTTTGACCTTTGAATAAAATAGTAGTGCATATCAACTTTCCATTCTAGGATATAATTTTTCACGAAACTTCATAGTAAAAGTGACACAGTTTAGCCGTAAAGAGATATCCTATGGGAAATTGCATTGTCTATATTTACAGAAATGCAACCTGTATACGCATTTAAACATATCCCTGTTAACTAAAACCTTTATGGAACACAAAGCGGTCATAATAGAAGAAAATTTGGAACGCATACAATATCACAATGATCGACCGTTGTCAATCGACAACCAATATGCCATCTAAAGTAGAACTAAGTTTTACATTTAAGGGCATAAGCTGTCATATTCATGTTCACCAGTTTGACTCAAATTTCATATTTGATTTTTGTAATTTACTAAAAGTAAATCCAAATAATAACAAGTCTAAAATAAACAATTTACAATGCATTGGCTCGATAATGTGCATCGGCATTTCATGTGTACTTTAGTCTAGTCGCCATCTAATTAACTATCGCGGTGACCTCCAAAGACTGCCGACGGTCATATAACCCGATATAAACATAAATATAGATATAACTATATAGCGTACTCGTGCAATCTGAATTTCTAGGTCTGTTTGATTTCATATTAAAGGTGAAAATATATATCAATCATCGTTTTCACTTGTATAAGAATGAGTTTTTTGTTGATCGAATCAGTTAATCAAATGGTTTACACTTGTTTCACTTTTAATGTTGACATTTGTTTCCTTTAAATAACTGAACACGCCTAATTCATGCGTTTTCCAGCTCAGCTAAGGGGTTAAAGTGAAGGTAACATGAATACGGATTCAATGAGTTCGAATTATTCACTTGCACGTGAATGATTCATCATCGATGTTTCTATGCTTATTTTGACAAAATTGAACTAAAATGGCCGTTAAAAGCGATATATTATTTCACTCTCATTAATGATTGAAGAAAACAAATCATATTTTATTTTTTTTTCTATATCTCGTAGCTAATGCCCATTTAAAACCGATTGAAAAACTAGGAATAATATTGTATTACATCTATTAATCGCTAAAACAAGCAAAAACAAGAATCATTAAGTTAGACATATCTATGCAATATTTCGCAGATAGAGTTTTGTTTGAAATTTTTTTCCGATTGACTGATTAGTTTATTCACTGTGAACTTACTTTTACATCGCATCTTGAACACATTTCTAGAAGAATGGTCTCTGACCAGCTGATACAAACACTATATTCGGAATGCTTCTATTGCTGCTGGTAGACTATCAGTCCCCGCGGATATTATTAGCTCAGGAATCTGTACTTCTGCACTGACATGATTTAAGGCCAATCTTTCTTAAATTTCCGTTAATAAATTAAGAAATTACAAAGGTTTCAACTTCCTCAGTAGGCTTTAGATGGATTTATTATTGTTTATGACCATTCTGGTCATTTAGCTCTTCAACTGTTTCGGTTCTTATACATCCTTGGCTTTACATACTATATTCGGTTTTGGGCGTTGAAGGTAGATCCCGAAAAGCGCTTCAGCATGATTTTTTTTCTATATCTATTAGTTAAATAAAACTAATCTTGCCTCTATGAAGCAACTTAGGTAAGATCTTTTGGAAAGAAGGAAATTTCTTAACATAAATGATGTTGCTGCTAAGAGATCATTTAGAGGCCACAGTTGTTAACCGGTGTTCAAATCTTATAAACCAAACAAAAAGATACAAATGAAGGTAAAAAAAATAAAAAATGAGGGAACTGCATGAACTAAAACCAGTTTATCCAGTGTATCCTGGTATGCATGTATCACCCGTTATGCGAATCCACACTGTGTTTATAGTCATTATCAGGAAGTGGTAGCTTTACAGACCAGACTACTATACTAGTATCCAAAATAATCATTTTGCAACAGTAGTTTTCGATGTTTAAATCTCATCTAGTGGTTTAGAAGAAAAAATCAAGGTAACAAACAAAACCAGAACATCATAGACCGTGAAAATATGTTATGTTAATATATGATCCGAATTTGTATTTATTTAATGGGTTTTGGAGTGTATGCTGACGCGGATATTTACATAGACAACAATGTAGACTGTACAGTGTTGGATTGGTTTTGTCATCGAAAGTAGTAAGTCATTGATCCATCTATCAGTAAACCAACATCGTAGATAGCGGGTAAAGAGGAGCTGACCCAGTAATGTAATGACTGAGACGTGACTGTGCTGAGATGATTAAAATTGATATACTACTGTTGCCTTTATTTACCATAAGGATTTTACATAAAAGTAGAAAATATCTATTGGTATATTTAACAATAAAAACAGTGAAAAAGAATATGTAAGTTATGATAAATAATGTATTGTCAATTTTCTTATTAATTGATTTTATAATATTTGTAGCACTTGTTGTATATCATCTAGGATATAGGTGGACACATATTATTTTCAATTATATCATGCAATTGTTGTTTCATTAAAATTGCATCATCTTTAAAATTCAAAGTATCATATTTTGAATGGTGTGCGAGTTCAGGGTAAAATGACGTATGTATATTTAAAAGTTCGATTAAACAAAACAATATCCAATAAACAAGATCCTGAAAGCATGAACTTAACTTCTATCACAAGACTACGGCAACAAAACTATTGGGTATAAATCCAACAACTACGACAGAAAATTTACATTCACTGAAGACTTTTTTTTATAAAGATTTCAAAAAAGTCTACCAATCAATGCTGAAAAAGTACCACAATTCTAATATATTTTTGCAATGTTTATATATATACATATTCATGTATTATATTTAGATTCACGATCAATCTGGATTTCAATATCAGCCTACTTTCTCAATCAGTAAACCACCGAACTATCTAGTCACCTGTTCTTCGTCACTTTAATATGTTTAGAAAACAATTTGAGGCAATAGTGAACTAACTTTTTCAGTCTTTATTATACATTGTACATAATAAAAGTGGATTTATTCTTGATCATAATTCAAAAGTCTTTAGTTCAGATCAGGAGCCTCTGCTGTCTAAACTCCTTCCTGTTTATTTTTCTGTTAGCTCTTTTGTCTTGACGTTTTCTTCTTTTCCATTAATCTTTCATGCAAATCACATGAATATTCAAACGACCTGTTTTCACATGAATCGTCGTCATATGTTGTTGGTAAGTACGATTTTGTAACCATGTTAGTTGTAGGATCACATTCGCTGAAGGTAACATCAAAACTGCATCCGACTGAAAACAAATATGTCAATATACTCCTCTATTCATAGAATACAATACAAATGTATACAAAGGGGTTCTTTATGGCCTCGCTTTGAATGTATAGGTATCTATCCGTGTATTTTTATTGTTAAATCGCATTGACGTACATTATATATATTTTTTAAATGAACTTACACTCTTTATCATATACTAGTATATTTTTGTAATCCGGGAATCCACATGCTTTTGTCAATGAGAATTGGATTGTTACTTAAAGTTCCTTATGTTTTTGAGGGTTTTTATTTTATGCTTTTGTTTGTTTGTTTGGTTTCGTTCACTTATTTACTTACGCCTACGCTGTTCCTTGACTATCTTTTTATTTTCTCTCCAAATATTTTTCTGTTCTCTATTCAAAATTTTATCCTCTTTCTTTTCATTTTTGCGCTCCATTTTTCTTGCTTTCCATTGTTGAATACGCTCAAACTTTGCACATGAAATGGTTACCATTATTGTTGGTTCGCATTCTTCTTCTTCTCCGTCCCTTAATGTCATTACTCTGGTTACTGTGTTGGTTGTGTTATCACATTCACTCCAGTTGTCTTTGTCGTACTTGCATTCTGAAGTAAAGTGTGATAAAAATAAAACAAATAATTGAAAATAATTGAAAATAAAACACTGTCGTTTGAATATCAACATTTGAGCATAATTGAGAATTGAAACGGGGAATGTGTCAAAGAGACAACAACCCGACCAAAGAGCAGAAAACAACCCAAGGCTACCTTCAACGCAGAGAGAAAATCCTGCACACGGGGGAAGGCTTCAGCTGGCCCCTAAATAGTATTGTATAGTACAGTTGTATATTAATGTTTAAAAAAACCTTCCACAAAATTATAAACTCTTCACAAAAATGATGTGCTATCCATGCGTAAATCGCGTGTCTCTGAAATAACTTTCATTAGTTTGACGATTGGAATATCGCATTTTCAAGTTTATTTTTACCTTCAGTTGTATGATTAAACAGCTCATAGCAGAACGTCCTAGATTATTAATACCGAATAAACATCAACAGTGAAGGAATTTAGATATCAATACATACTAAGTCTTTGTTTTTTTTTCAAGTTTTCTTTTCTCTTTTCTCTCTTGCTTCATTTGAAACTTTTCGTCCTTTCTTTTCTGTTTACGGTCCACTTTCTTTGCTTTCAATGCCTGTATTCTGTTAAGTTTGTCACAAGTTATGGTGATTGTGTGTGATTGTTCACAACCTTGTTCGCCTTCACTCAAAGTAAGATTTCTGGTTACTGTATGTGTTGCTTGATCGCACTCACTCCAGTCACTGTGGTCATACCGACATCCTTTATTAAAAAAAATGATCACAATATTATTTAAGATACTACAAATTAGTTAATCATTAGTATTGACTACATGAATGGCCCAATTCGTATTCAAACCAAACAAAACATTCATTCGTTTACAAAAATAAAATACTGAAATCTAAAGGATCCCGATTGTTCTCATACATCCCCCGCTCTCACAATGTTTATTTTAGAGTGACCATCCCTGATAATTATAAATCCAGAAAATCCAAAATCCAAAATATTTTTGCACCACTTTTTTTGTTTACCTTTATACTGATAAACGAGAGACAAATCCTTTTATCAGACAAAATTTATTTATACAAAAGACAACGGTATCGTATACGGGGAAAATGTTTTCATATGCTATGCTGCTAAATTGTTTTTTGTTTGTCAGCCAGTGGCAAATGTTTCATTTATTTTCAAGACAAGAAGAAATTTACTTTTATTCAATAGGTAAAAGATTCTGCAACGTGGGTCTACAAAAATGAAGAGAGGGATTATTTTATAAAATACGAAATTGAGATTGCTATAGTGACAAAACGAAATTGGTGTCCCCTATTTTTACCTCATATTTTGTTCCCAAAATCATGGAAAACCTTGCCACCAATCTTAAGAACAAAATCACACTTAGAACTGAAAAGGCTGTTCCTACTTCAAGTAGCAACTGATGGTATGTGGTTGAATAACGAAGTTTTATTTAATACATACAAATATAGATAATTATGAAGATAAAAATAGTTCAACTATATTTATAATATCAGAGAATAGTTTTAAACTTAAGAGGATAGTTAGAAGAATAAATTCAGTATTACTTATGTTATTTGATAGACAGTTGATATAATTTTAATTGGCTTCAATCAAGTTGAAATTGGATTTTAAAACATAAGAGGACTCGTAAGAAAATTTAAATTGTAGTCAATTCTATTAATTACACATTTTTAAGATATATTCCAAATGTGTTTATAAAATACTTACGTTTCACGAAATGAATTAAAAAGCTCAATGTATTAGAAAGCGATTTTTTAAGTAACCATTAGAAACGCCCAGATTATTTTCATTAGTAACAATACTGTTTGTATAAGATAAAATATAATAATTCCATGTATTTACTTACTTTTAAGTTGCATTTTTACAAGCTGTTTATTCTCTTTCATCTCTTGTTTTTGTTCTTTTCTTTGTTGTTTCTTTTCCTGCCATTCTCTTCTACTTTCCGCCTTTTTTACTTTCCATGCTTGTAGTCTTTCAAACCTATCACATGTTATAGTTTGGTTTTGTGTCTGTTGGCATCCTTCCTCGCCGGATTTCAGAGTCAAAACTCGGCTGACGGTATTTGTTGTTGTGTCACATTCACTCCATGCACTTTTATCATATTTGCATCCTGAAAAAATGTTTTGTTCATTTTCAAGGTTTCAAATAAAAACATTAAGTAAACAAAAGTCCTATTTTGTTTAATTTCTAATATTTTGACACATTATATGCTCGATGTTTATCCTTTATAATAATTCTAGCAAGATCTTTTACATATCAGGCAAATAACGGATATTACATACATTTAACGACATACCTTATTATTTTTTTTTTTTTGCATTAGATGAGTTCTTATTGGAGGTTTTCGGTACTGACATAATGTATAACCTACTTTTCTTAAATTTTCCGTTAATAAATTTCGAAATCATTAAGAAACAAATATCCCAAATTCCTCCAGCAATGTTGACTCATGATACATTAAACTATTCTTTGTATTCCCCTTTTGGTCATACAGCGTCTCGTGTATTCATGTTTTTTAAGCCTTTGGTTTGAGCGTTCAAACTCATAAAGTGTTATTTTAATTGTTCATTTGAAAAATCAAATCAGAATATTTTCTTTATTGATAGTATTTTATTTTATATATTTTTAAGGTCAGCTGCTTTTGATATTGAATTATTTGACAAATTGTAATGAAAGACAGTCTTGCCTAATTCCCTGAACTGACCATCTTGTACTTCGGTAATTTCGGTAATTAAACTGCTTGTTAAACTTATAGAGATGTTAATTATAGTAATTTGAATAGTTGTTAAACTAATTGTAATGCTTGTTTAACTGATAGAAATTATAGTTATAGTAATTTGAATACTTGTTAAACTTATTAAAATGGTTGTTAAAGTAGTTGAAAATCTAATGTTTACTAAACTAATTAAAATGCTTGTTCAACTTTAGACTTACGTTGTCGCTGTCGGAGTTTCCATCCATTTTTAGCAGCGACTGTAGCTACCAGGACAGCCCCAAAAGAACAAACACATTTTTCATGTTGTAGCGTATATATTAGTATTGAAGACAAAAGAAAACTGGAGTGACCTTAGCTTATGTTTGCGACTTTATATACATATTAGTAACTACAAAACTCTTGACACACTTATGGAGCTACATCATCTGATCAAAATTATATTTCTTAGTCAACTAATCCCTAAACAAAATAATTGGGAAGGATGAGGACAAACGCATCACGTAAGGGTTAATATGAAGAAAAGATAAATAAATCAAACTCATTAGTACAATTTCTGGTTAGCAATAACCACGTCACTTCAATTGATGTCAAATGTTGTCCATTTCGTGTTCTAATCTTTCCGACAATAATATCAAAGGTTCATAATATGGGACTATATGTCAAAAAGACACTTTTGTTACAAGTGTGTCACCTGTATATTTTTATGATTCACAACAGTTATTTCATTTCTGACATATTTTCACGGGTCAATATTTACAAAGTGTAACTGCTGTAAGAAAGTGTAGAAAATGTACTAAGATTACTGATAAAATATGCAATCGGATGTTGGTTTTAGTGGTTTTCATTTTTGAAGTATATTTCTCTTGACAATCAATTTTGAATATACATGATTAAAGAAGAAAATTGAAACAAGACTAACAATTCAATACAAAAATAAAGTTCTACTACTGTTGAAAAAAAAAAATAAATGATTTCAAATAATCAACTAAACTAAAGAGAAATTATAGGCTATAATTGTCCTCAGTAAGAAAATGGATCAAAATTTTTAGGACAACAGAAATTCAAATTCCTCTGACTGATGATTAACGGACAAACATTTAGCAATTTTAATCAATAAGTTTTCGACAGTTTCGACGAATATTACCAAACGACGTAAATCGCATAACGTACAGATGTAAATACAGAAATTATTTAGTAACTTCTGTAACTATTTACATTTATATTCCTATTTATGCATATATGTTATAATTTAAGCCTTTTGATTTCCGTTTTATGCATAAAACAAGTTATGTGTTTACAGAAATAATCTTTAAGCATAAATGAATATTTTTGAATATGATTTCGCTCCATATGTCTTCCATGACCTTTTTGTTATATTTTTATCATTATAGTATTGTTATATTATTTGGTAAATTATGTTGAAAAATATCATTCTTTACCACAATTAATATCTTTTTGGTACTAAGAAAAGAAAAATTAAATAGCGTCTTGCAGAAACAAGTTTACTTAATTCATTTTTATCAAGACGTCCTTTGTCCCAAATATATCAAAACATGTTAACTTCGTTAAAACGTACACAAATCGGTTTCAACAGTGCTATGTAGTCCTAAATATTATTTTTATTCTATGAAAATATGTGACCTGGCGTCCTGGTAAAATATTTTCGATTTCGCAAGCTTCACTCAAAATATAGCTATATTCAACCCAGAAGTCCTCTTACGGTATTGAGAATATTGTATCAGGAACCCAGACTATCGAAATATGTAGAATCGTTTTCTACTTTTGTGGGTTAAACAAACACAGGGGTAATTTGCCTTTTTTTATCAGATTAGAAGTACTTTGCAATTTTAGTGTGTTTAGATACAGACAAGGGTGACTGGTAAAACAGATCAATCATGCCAAATTTGTGAAATCAAAAGGATCAATAAACCAAAGTCAATTTATAGGATTGTCCAAAATTATTATTCAGAAGATGATCTTATCGATTTACGGGCATTCTGTTTTCCTAGACTCTATTCCATTGGCCCCTTGCCGCTATCGGTAATTACAAATACATCCAAACATTTAAACAAAATGGATGATAATTGCAAGTTGGTTTCCGTTTGCAACTGAGAGGAGAATGTGATACTCTATACTTTAACTACGAGAACTCTCGTTAAACCTTCGACCACCCAACCATTTGCCCACAGCGCAAGTGCGAGGGGAAAACCGTGATGAAAGAATGTAAAAACTTGCACTGAAGGTAAGTAGTAATAACTTATTCTTAAAGAACAAATTATATACATCAAATCTTTGAACAATTGTTAAGGAAATTAAAGTTTAATAAGCACATGGGAACGCAGGGAAATATTAAAAAGAAATATCATGACTCTATCAATTCACTTATTCTTCCTGTGCTCCACGTGCTCTGTATTGATTGTTTATCAATATCACGACCCGGTAAACAACGACAACAAACTCGAAAGTTAATTAGCTTCGCGATCAACAATCACTGAATGAAATATGTCGATAAAACGTTATATATTCGTAATAATTTTTGAAAAAAGTGCATACAGGACTTAGTTTAGTACATATCCATGCATTGGTTCAATAATTTCGATAACATTATGATTAGAATAAACTCGCTTCATATGACTTTAAATTAAACACGTGTTTTATATGAAATAATAAGGAAATTTCCGATAGGAAAAACACTTTTGACCTAAAAGAAATCTTCTATCTACTATTTTTTCCATAACTTCATTATTCTATGCATGCAAATTAACATACATATTTTTTTCTTGTTCTTGTTATTATTTGATCCGACTAATTTTGTTTGTGAAAATATCTACGTTTTGTATAGTTTTCTATCAGGAACTCATACCAATTTGAAGCTACCGACAGTGTTCTCAATGTACTTCTTTAGATCTACTTTCTTGACTGTTGAATTGTGTTTTTAGAGTGACGATTTCTCATACGTGTCAACTCTCCAGATATTAACAATAATGAATTAGATATGGATATGTTTACCAAAAAAACCTATCCTCTTTAAATACCACAACTGATAGAGAGTTGAAATCTCCTTATTTTACCCTTTTCGTCATGACTTCATTATTATCTTTTTTTTTCCAATGTAAATGACAAATTAGTGTCGAACCTAGGTTTATTTAAGTAATGACTGTAATATTTTTCTCTTTGAAATAACACCAAAAATGCGTAGCGAGTTATTTAAAAGTGTGCACCACATTTTTGGGCTTGTTTCGAATAGACAGAAAAAATATTAAAGTCCTTCCTTATAATTTTTAATTCTAAACTCATTTTTAAGGAGTAAATCATGAAAAAAAGTCACGGTCACAATACAAATATGTCTATGAGCTGATAGAAAAACAAATTTCAGCTATTCAGAAGACGTGTTACATCCAAAATTAAATTATTACAAAATACAAAGTGACCAAGCTACATGACTTGTTGCGTAGCGAGTTATTTAAAAGTGTGCACCACATTTTTGGGCTTGTTTCGAATAGACAGAAAAAATATTAAAGTCCTTCCTTATAATTTAATTCTAAACTCATTTTTAAGGAGTAAATCATGAAAAAACGTCACGGTCACAATAAAAGTATGTCTATGAGCTGATAGAAAAAAAAAATCAGCTATTCAGAAGACGTGTTACATCCAAAATTAAGTTATTACAAAATACAAAGTGACCAAGCTACATGACTTGTTGTTTTCATTCCAACGTTGTAATGGAAATTTTGTAAACATTAACATTTTAAGTGTTCAAAGCAATTCAAACTATGAACAATTAAGTAAAATAGGTTGTACGATTAATCTCTCTAGTTAAAAGATTCCCCCAGAAGAAGACCCCTCCACTTTAGAGGTTTAATAAGTTTACACCTATTATCGTGATAACATGTCGTTCTATCGTGGTAACATATAATGGTTGTTTTGAAAATGTAGGTTTTTCATGCGAATTTATGAATAAGCGAATTCATCTCCTTTCATGTTCAATAGAACTCTTTAAGTAAAATTTTTGGTTGATTGATTTTATCAAAAGTTGTGAATCTTTAGTCAATAAAATGTGAAAATGTCAGGAAATGATTAATTTACACATGACCTATATATTGAACTTAGATGATGATGTGGTCGGAAATGTAGAACATGACAAATAAGTAGTCTATGTGATTTTGTAGATAGGGCTTATTTTCATAATTAAGATGATCTTATAAGTGTCTTGGTCTCAAGATGTTTAATCATATACGGAAGCTCATGTATGACCTCCCAAAAATGTAATTTGTTGATCAATTTGTAAGAATTTTTATTTTTCTCTTCTTCAGGATTTTCAATGAAAAAAGATTCATTACAGAAACAAAAAAAGATCTGCGCAATAAGTACCCGTAGCAATTCGAATTATTTGCTGATATAAAATCTTGCCCTGACGAACAAACCCTATGTCTGCCCTGACACAACAGCAATACTTTTCTATATATTCTACGGCTCTTTTGACAACTTTTGTTTACACGATACCTTATCCCTAAATCATCTAAATTGGACTATGGTTAATACGGTCAATTTGGTAATGTATAAAAGTTTAGTCTACATGCTATAATTTTCTGTTAGGTTTTATAGACGTAAATTTGTCATGGGATTAAATTATTATCGTTTTATGTATACTACTGCTCTTGCAAATTGTAATCAGTTTAACAATGGACAAGTGTCTTGAGACATTTGGTAAGTTGTTCCAAAATGACCCGAATAGTATAGCATAGAGGAAAGTAAATTGATGAGTTACAAACTGTTTAAAAAATATGAGTGTACTGCAATTTATTTGAAAAAAAAAAATTCTGTTAAATAGTGTTCTAGCACTTTAGATGTGCGGTAGTTCATCTAAAAAAAAACTTGAAGATACATGCATAAACGGAAATGAGTTCATGTGAGGTCATGTTTTAACTGCAAGTCTTTAATAGAAGATGCATAAATGCCGGCCAATATATGTAAACTATCACGATTTAAGACAAATCATGATGCATGACGCTCTAAGTTTTAATGAACGTTTCAACTTTCTACCAGATAAAGAAAAGTTTATATTTGTATTTAAAAATAGAAATGTTGCTCATTATAGAAAAGCTAATCGAAGAATTCAAATATACAAAAATATTCAACGAGTGACCGAACAACACATTAATTCACGAATGCGCGTAGCGCATGAGTTAATTATCAGTGTTGTTCGGTCGCGAGTTGAATATTTTTCGATATTTGAATTCTTTGATTAGTTATTCTTTTTATTACATTGACAATGGGCTTTTTAATGGAATTAAAGTAGAAAATGTAAAGAACTATATCTTTTTCTACGCATTCACAATTTTGTTTGATGCGACGTCATAGACAACGTCTTGACAACACCTATTGTTGTATGACGTCAGTGGAGTGAAATAATCGAGTTTATTTCACATGTGAAATTATCGGTTTTTATTTCACTGGGAAATCACTGTAATCCATTGCAACCAATGTAATAAAATTATTTATTTAGAAATTCTTAAGAAACTGCGGTTCTGACTCAATCAGGCAAAGTTGAGGTTAATGTAAGTTTTTTTTTTTTTTTTTTTTTATAAAGGTTAATAAAACTTTTGTATTTATAAAGGTTAATAACAGTTTTTTTAAGGGTTGGACAAAACTTTACCATGAAACTTGGTAAACTGTCTTATAATTCCCTAATCTTAGATCATGCCAAGATTGATTAAAATTGGTCAAGTCTTTCTATCCTATTAGGTCCGGGGACATTTAAAAGGTTCATAAAAATGTTTTTTTTTATAAAGGTTAATAAAAGTTTTGTTTTTGTAAATGTTAATAAAACTTAAGGTTTATATCTAACGGTTGGACACATTTTGTCGTCATACCTTACAACTCTAACAAAAACTATTTGAAGTCACTTTTGTCATGTTTCAAACGTCATCATGCTAAAATAGTATTCGAATAAATAAACAATAAATTATATATGTTTGTGAGACGTATTCTGTTGACTTTTATTACCGTTTTAATATGCCCTTACCGACGTTATGATGCGTTGAATGCAGCCGGAATGTGTTTTGCTTCCCTTTTTGAACATGTTTCATATGATGAAGACATAGTCTTTCAATCAGTTTAATTGAGGTCTGGAGCTGGCATGTCAATTACTGCTAGTAGTCCTTTGTTAATTTATGTATCATTGTCATTTTGCTTAGTTTCTTCTGTTACCTATTCTAACATCGGACTCGGACTTCTTTTAAACTGAGTTTTACTGTGCGTATTGCTGTGTGTTTGTTTATTCTACATTGGCTAGAGATCTCACAAAACATGTCTAACCCCGCCGCATGTTTGCGCCTGTCCCAATTCAGGAGCCTCTGGTCTTTGTTAGTCTTGTATGTTTTTTTTTAATTTTGGTTCATTTATATGTTTCGGAGTTTAGTGTGATGTTCATTTTCGCTGAACTAAAACACATTTTTGTTTAGGGGCCAGCTGAAGCCCGCCTCCGGGTGCGAGATTTTCTCGCTGTGTTGTAGACCCATTGGTGGCCTTGGGCTGTTTTCTGCTCTTTGGTCGGGTTGTTGTCTCTTTGACACATTCCCCGTTTCCATTCTCAATTTTATTGTTCTTTAGAAAACACCGAGAACATACATGGATTATAATTATTTGCACAAAAGAAATGTTACCTTATTGGACCATCTCATGATTTTTTGTTTTGAGTTGCAAGGTCTCGGACCACAGTTATCGTCTTGTCCGCTAATATAGTCCCTAGTGTGAACAGTTAATATTTGCAAATTTTTTTTCATACACCTTTTAAATTATTTTTCGAGTGTTTTTCATGAACTAGCAAATAGAGGGATGAAGTTACAGGAATCGCCCGTAAAAACACTGGCGTCATAAAAAGTAATTGTTCGATTTTATTTACCCGCTTAGTCTGTAATTTTAATATTACCACAGAGCTGTGTCTCTAAATGCATTTATACTGCAGTTAGAACACTTCCTGTTGTCTTTTTCTACCAAATATAGTAAAAAAGGGATATTTCGTGCAATGTCCATTTCATCTCACGTCACTTTTTCACAATTTGGGGATCGTTAAGGGATATAAACACGTTTTATTTTTTTTGTGTTATCATTTGCATAACTGTTTGTAGCCATTTTTAGCTGCAGCATAAAAATATTAGGTTAGTGTCAAGACAAATATCAACTCTTTTGTATTCGCCACGAAACAGTAGAAGGGCCCTGTAAACCTCGCCCTTCCCAAGTTTCCAAGCAATTTACAAAAGTTGATATTTTTCTGGCATTGACCGAATATTGTATATTTCGTAATCGACATTTAGCAGAGACAATGTTTTATGTTCGTGAATAAGAATCACTCAAATTCCTCTTTTCCAGCATTTGTTTTTAAGTCGCCACAGTGGCCTTTCGTTTAAAGCAATTTCGTTATGAACTTCTCCAAATATTATCACAAAAACCTGGAAAAAAATTATTCAAAAAATGTTCTGTACATTTCTTTGTTTAAATGTAAATTGTTTTATAGGGGAAATTGTTTCATTCATTATTTTACAAACCCGGTTGTTAAGGATATTTTAGAAAAAAAGATTATCGAGATGAAGTTTCGATCACAAGGCGTATTGAATATGTAGCTATTCGGAGTATATGACATTGTTCGGTGTATGGAGACAGAAACTCCACTTTACATTGTGAGGTAATTAACACGGGTTCGCCCCACATTAACTCCACCTAAAATGAGGGGTAATTTTAATCCGGGTTCGCCCCGGGTTAAGGCGTTCACACTACCTAAATTTAACCCGGATTAACTAATTCGGGTCGGACCCGGTTTAAAAAGGCATAGTGTGAACGGGGTATTATTGTGCTAAATACAATATATTTATGGCGAATGGTTCGATATGCACCCGTCTTCAGTAAAGTATCATATTGGCAACAACTTTTCTTCAACTTTCAACATCAAACAAGACAGTGGATTATGAACATAGCAAATCTCGGAAGCTACCTGTGTTAATCAACAAAAACCATTTAACACATATAAAAGTCTTTAGTAATTGAAAACGTATTTCACTTTTAAAAAGTCAAGGGTTAACGGTTGAAAATTACTTTTCTGAATTCTCAATTTTTCAAGAGCTCAAGATATAAGGTAAAGACACAAGTTTGTCTATCATTGAAGACAAATAAATGTGTATCTTTCGTTTGACGTTGACGTATACCAACAGCTATAAATTATATGTTCGTCGTTAATCACCCCCCTTTCCCTCCCCTTTTCCCCCTAAAAATACCAAAACAGAACCGAAAAAAATAACATTAAGAGTAATCATATTTATAATAAAATTACTGTTTGGACTAACATAAATATAAGAAACCCAGGGAAATATACAGAATCGTAACCAGACACTTTCTAATTAATCGCCACGGTTTCATATCATATCGTATCAACAAGCTATTTGTTCAAATTTATTCCTGAAGATATTGTTATGTATATGCCTTATATCACTTTTTCTTACGTTGAAAGGAGTATTATCTTACCTCCTATACATTTCTAGGAATATGATTGGTTAAAAGAAACCGCGTGGAGACCGTGTACATTTCATATTGGGTTAGTAGGCGTGGTTTATTTCAATACACGGATAGTAGTGGTGTTACGTCCCTTTGTAAAAACGACACAGTGTTGAGGATTTCTTACGTTGAAAGGAGTAATATGTTTTCTCTTCTGTATGATTTGCTGATCCGCAACAACTATTCTAATCGGTTCCTATTGTTTAGCTCATTGTTCTTTTAAACTTCTCCAATATGAAAATTATGACTGACAATTAGATAACAATCAACTAAGTTTTGCTTTAGGAACTTTATATCCGACCCACTTGTTTCACAACGATTGAATATGTTACTTCTGTTTTAATGCAGCCACAGTTACTTTAAGTAGATAGTAATATTGAACATATATATCTATATTATGTTTTTATTTTCATTGCAGACTAAATGCAGGAAAATCTAAATTTAATACCACAATAATTTTTAAAAAGCAAGTACTTATATCAAATGAAATGCACGAATTCGATATTTAGAAGATCTCATAATTCTACAAATAGTTTCGAAAATTTGCAGTTTACAAACTGTTTGCCTTTTGTACAAATGAAAACATATTATTAGCTTAAATGTACAAAAATATAAATGCCAGTATATTTAAGCGATTGTATATTCAAAAATACAAAGCAAAGGACAAAACTGCAAGTTGATGATGAAAAATCAACAACTTTGAGAGAATTCGCAACACTCCTGATCGAACACTAGCTGTCTAAATAGTCAACATCGTAACTACCGCTTGCACCTTGGACTGTAGCGTTGGCAAATTTTTCTGCAATAAATTAATTATATTCAATAGAATAAGAAATATTATTTTATAATATTAATTAAAAAAGACATCATTACAACAATAAAATATTAACATCCGATCTTAAAAACGATAGCTTTACTGACATAAGACCAGAATGGCTAGACTCAAGCTAGCAGCCACTGCTAGCAGCCACTCCGCTAGCAGCCAGTTTTCAGATATGTCTATAAACCCAAAAGTTGAATAAGATTCAAACGTACTGAAACGTTTTAATTTTTTATTACCACTACAATATCTGTTTTAATTGAATTTAGCAGTCAAAACACTATTCAATGAATTTTGAAATTTCATTTCGTGTTCAATATTTTAAAAACAATGATATGTGCTTTCAACATCGTGCTGCACGCTTTAAGACTTCGCTTCAACTGTCAACACTGAAAAATGACATTGTTTGAATGTTGGCCTAATTTCCTTGTATTAAGATGGTATTGACTTGTTTATCAGAAAATTTCTGTGCGATATTGTGTGAAATAGCTTTCCATATTCTCGGCATCCTGTAAAATAGTTCCTAAAATGTAACAATTTGTATACGCTACAAGAATACAAAGTAGCGTTCGTACTTTAATACTTTCATCTCAAACAAATCTGTTTAAGCGAATCATTATCGTTCTGTAACAGTGGATTTTGTTTTGTTTTGATGACACCAGGGTTTATTTTAGTTATCAAAATATGGTGTGCAAGGACATAACTAACAAGGTATGGTGTGCAAGGACATTATTAATTAGCTATATTATCAATTTAAAAAAAAAATCCGTGCTATACCCCACCTGGATTTTTCAGTCAAGCATGCCTAAGGGTCCCAACTTTCATTTGCACCTAGTGGGGAAAAAAGTATTGCCGTAGGAAATATTTTATTAACTTTGAAAGTTAGGGTGGGGTAGGGTGTCGGACCCTAACTTTGGACCAATTTTTAAAAAAATCCGTGCTATACCCCACCTGGATTTTTCAGTCAAGCATGCCTAAGGGTCCCAACTTTCATTTGCACCTAGTGGGGAAAAAGTATTGCCGTAGGAAATTTTTATTAACTCTGAAAGTTAGGGTGGGGTAGGGTGTCGGACCCTAACTTTGGACCAATTTATAAAAAAATCCGTGCTATACCCCACCTGGATTTTTCAGTCAAGCATGCCTAAGGGTCCCAACTTTCATTTGCACCTAGTGGGGAAAAAAGTATTGCCGTAGGAAATTTTTATTATCTTTGAAAGTTAGGGTAGGGTAGGGTGTCGGACCCTAACTTTGGACCAATTTTTAAAAAATCCGTGCTATACCCCACCTGGATTTTTCAGTCAAGCATGCCTAAGGGTCCCAACTTTCATTTGCACCTAGTGGGGAAAAAGTATTGCCGTAGGAAATTTTTATTAACTTTGAAAGTTAGGGTGGGGTAGGGTGTCGGACCCTAACTTTGGACCAATTTTAAAAAAATCCGTGCTATACCCCACCTGGATTTTTCAGTCAAGCATGCCTAAGGGTCCCAACTTTCATTTGCACCTAGTGGGGAAAAAGTATTGCCGTAGGAAATTTTTATTAACTTTGAAAGTTAGGGTCGGGTAGGGTGTCGGACCCTAACTTTGGACCAATTTTTAAAAAAATCTGTGCTATACCCCACCTGGATTTTTCAGTCAAGCATGCCTAAGGGTCCCAACTTTCATTTGCACCTAGTGGGGAAAAAAGTATTGCCGTAGGAAATTTTTTATTATCTTTGAAAGTTAGGGTGGGGTAGGGTGTCGGACCCTAACTTTGGACCAATTTTAAAAAATCTGTGCTATACCCCACCTGGATTTTTCAGTCAAGCATGCCTAAGGGTCCCAACTTTCATTTGCACCTAGTGGGGAAAAAGTATTGCCGTAGGAAATTTTTTATTATCTTTGAAAGTTAGGGTGGGGTAGGGTGTCGGACCCTAACTTTGGACCAATTTTTAAAAAAATCCGTGCTATACCCCACCTGGATTTTTCAGTCAAGCATGCCTAAGGGTCCCAACTTTCATTTGCACCTAGTGGGGAAAAAGTATTGCCGTAGGAAATTTTTATTAACTTTGAAAGTTAGGGTGGGGTAGGGTGTCGGACCCTAACTTTGGACCAATTTTTAAAAAAATCCGTGCTATACCCCACCTGGATTTTTCAGTCAAGCATGCCTAAGGGTCCCAACTTTCATTTGCACCTAGTGGGGAAAAAAGTATTGCCGTAGGAAATTTTTATTATCTTTGAAAGTTAGGGTGGGGTAGGTGTCGGACCCCAACTTTGGACCAATTTTAAAAAATCCGTGCTATACCCCACCTGGATTTTTCAGTCAAGCATGCCTAAGGGTCCCAACTTTCATTTGCACCTAGTGGGGAAAAAGTATTGCCGTAGGAAATTTTTATTATCTTTGAAAGTTAGGGTGGGGTAGGGTGTCGGACCCCAACTTTGGACCAATTTTAAAAAATCCGTGCTATACCCCACCTGGATTTTTCAGTCAAGCATGCCTAAGGGTCCCAACTTTCATTTGCACCTAGTGGGGAAAAAGTATTGCCGTAGGAAATTTTTATTATCTTTGAAAGTTAGGGTGGGGTAGGGTGTCGGACCCCAACTTTGGACCAATTTTTAAAAAATCCGTGCTATACCCCACCTGGATTTTTCAGTCAAGCATGCCTAAGGGTCCCAACTTTCATTTGCACCTAGTGGGGAAAAAGTATTGCCGTAGGAAATTTTTATTAACTTTGAAAGTTAGGGTGGGGTAGGGTGTCGGACCCTAACTTTGGACCAATTTTTAAAAATCCGTGCTATACCCCACCTGGATTTTTCAGTCAAGCATGCCTAAGGGTCCCAACTTTCATTTGCACCTAGTGGGAAAAAGTATTGCCGTAGGAAATTTTTATTATCTTTGAAAGTTAGGGTGGGGTAGGGTGTCGGACCCCAACTTTGGACCAATTTTTAAAAATCCGTGCTATACCCCACCTGGATTTTTCAGTCAAGCATGCCTAAGGGTCCCAACTTTCATTTGCACCTAGTGGGGAAAAAGTATTGCCGTAGGAAATTTTTATTATCTTTGAAAGTTAGGGTGGGGTAGGGTGTCGGACCCCAACTTTGGACCAATTTTTAAAAAATCCGTGCTATACCCCACCTGGATTTTTCAGTCAAGCATGCCTAAGGGTCCCAACTTTCATTTGCACCTAGTGGGAAAAAGTATTGCCGTAGGAAATTTTTATTATCTTTGAAAGTTAGGGTGGGGTAGGTGTCGGACCCCAACTTTGGACCAATTTTAAAAAATCCGTGCTATACCCCACCTGGATTTTTCAGTCAAGCATGCCTAAGGGTCCCAACTTTCATTTGCACCTAGTGGGGAAAAAGTATTGCCTGAAAAAGTATTGCCGTAGGAAATTTTTATTATCTTTGAAAGTTAGGGTGGGGTAGGGTGTCGGACCCCAACTTTGGACCAATTTTTAAAAAATCCGTGCTATACCCCACCTGGATTTTTCAGTCAAGCATGCCTAAGGGTCCCAACTTTCATTTGCACCTAGTGGGAAAAAAGTATTGCCGTAGGAAATTTTTATTAACTTTGAAAGTTAGGGTGGGGTAGGGTGTCGGACCCTAACTTTGGACCAATTTTAAAAAAATCCGTGCTATACCCCACCTGGATTTTTCAGTCAAGCATGCCTAAGGGTCCCAACTTTCATTTGCACTTAGTGGGGAAAAAGTATTGCCGTAGGAAATTTTTTATTATCTTTGAAAGTTAGGGTGGGGTAGGGTGTCGGACCCTAACTTTGGACCAATTTTTAAAAAAATCCGTGCTATACCCCACCTGGATTTTTCAGTCAAGCATGCCTAAGGGTCCCAACTTTCATTTGCACCTAGTGGGGAAAAAGTATTGCCGTAGGAAATTTTTATTAACTTTGAAAGTTAGGGTGGGGTAGGGTGTCGGACCCTAACTTTGGACCAATTTTAAAAAAATCCGTGCTATACCCCACATGGATTTTTCAGTCAAGCATGCCTAAGGGTCCCAACTTTCATTTGCACCTAGTGGGGAAAAAGTATTGCCGTAGGAAATTTTTATTGTCTTTGAAAGTTAGGGTGGGGTAGGGTGTCGGACCCCAACTTTGGACCAATTTTAAAAAATCCGTGCTATACCCCACCTGGATTTTTCAGTCAAGCATGCCTAAGGGTCCCAACTTTCATTTGCACCTAGTGGGGAAAAAGTATTGCCGTAGGAAATTTTTATTAACTTTGAAAGTTAGGGTGGGGTAGGGTGTCGGACCCTAACTTTGGACCAATTTTAAAAAATCCGTGCTATACCCCACCTGGATTTTCAGTCAAGCATGCCTAAGGGTCCCAACTTTCATTTGCACCTAGTGGGGAAAAAGTATTGCCGTAGGAAATTTTTTATTATCTTTGAAAGTTAGGGTGGGGTAGGGTGTCGGACCCCAACTTTGGACCAATTTTTAAAAAAATCCGTGCTATACCCCACCTGGATTTTTCAGTCAAGCATGCCTAAGGGTCCCAACTTTCATTTGCACCTAGTGGGGAAAAAGTATTGCCGTAGGAAATTTTTTATTAACTTTGAAAGTTAGGGTGGGGTAGGGTGTCGGACCCTAACTTTGGACCAATTTTTAAAAAAATCCGTGCTATACCCCACCTGGATTTTTCAGTCAAGCATGCCTAAGGGTCCCAACTTTCATTTGCACCTAGTGGGGAAAAAAGTATTGCCGTAGGAAATTTTTTATTATCTTTGAAAGTTAGGGTGGGGTAGGGTGTCGGACCCCAACTTTGGACTAATTTTTAAAAAAATCCGTACTATACCCCACCTGGATTTTTCAATCAAGCATGCCTTAGGGTCACAACTTTCATTTGCACCTAGTGGGGAAAAAAGTATTGCTATTGCTAACATGGAGAATCTCTTAGTTTGGCCAGCCGGCAATAGTAAAGTTGTGAAATACCAGGTACAACCTTTTTCACCCTTTGCAGAAAAACTCGTCGGGTTTAGGGCAATATTGCTACAGGCCATTTTAGAGGTAATATCTACTTCTACCTCTGGTACCATGACCAAGGTGAAGAATCTCTTAGTTCGACCAGCCAGCAATAGCTAGTTTGGAATATATAAAATACCAGGTATCCCCCATCCTATGCTGACAAACTCATATTGGTGTTTAACATAAGTGCTATAGGCCATTTTAGAGGCATTGTCTATCTTTTTCCCTGGAACCATATGGCCAAAATGGAGAATCTCTTAGTTTGGCCAGCCGGCAATAGTTAAGTAGGACTATTTGAAATACCAGGTAACACCTACTCTTACTCTATATGCCATTTTAGAGGCAGTGTCTACCTCTACCTCTGGTAACATGGCCAGCATTGAGAATCATTTAGTTTCGCCAGCCGACAATAGTTTGATTTGAAACATATTTTATTCATTAAGATATAAAAAGTTTTGAGCAACAGGCAATAGTTAAGTTGGACTATGTGACATACCAGGTACTCCCCACCCTATGCTGAATAACTCGTACAGGTATAGGACAATACAATTGCTATGGACTATTTAGAGGCAATGGTTATCTCTTCCTCTGGTACCATGGCAAACGTACAAAAACTCTACGTTTGGCCAGCCGGCAATAGTTAAGTTGGACTATGTTACATACCAGCCAACCCCCTTTTCATCCTATGATGGCAAACTCGTACGAGTCTAGGGCATAAGTGACATGGGCAATTTTAAAAGCAATGTCTATCTCTTCCTTTGTTATCAATGCCAACGTCGATATCTCTTAATTTGGCCAGCCGGCAATAGTTAAGTTGGACTATAAGTCATACCAGATAACACCGCTACTGCGCCCACTCTATGCTGATAAACTCGTTCAGGTCTAGGGCCATAAGTGCTATTTGTCATTTTAGAGCCAATGTCTACCTCTACCTCTGGTACCGGGGCCAAGTTTTGCTAGCCGGCAATAGTTCATTTGTACTATGTGACATACCAGGTACCCTCAATATATGTGGAAAAACTAGGGTGTGTTTAGAGCATAAGTGCTATAGCCAATTTTAGACGCAATGTCTACCTCTACCTCTGGTATCATGGACAACATGGAGAATTTCCATAAAAATAAGTTTTGCCAGCCTACAATAGTTAAGCTGGACTCTGTGACATACTAGGTACGCAACCCCTTTTCCCTAATGCAGAAAACTTCGCACGTGTCTACGGCATAAGTACTATAGGCTATTTTAGAGGCAATATCTACTCCTACCTCTGGTACCATCGTCAAGGTGGATAATTTCTTAGTTTGGCCAGGCGGCATTAGTTAAGTTTGGCTTTGTGACATACCAAGTACCCTCACCCTATTCTGACAAACTCGAAGTGCTATGGGCCATTTAAGAGTCACTGTCTACCTCTAGAGCCATGGCCAACATTGAGCATCTCTTAGTTTGGCCAGCCGGCAGTAGTTAAATTTCACTATTTGATATATCAGGTAGCACCCACTCTATGCTGCCAAACTCGAACGAATCTAGGGCAGAAGTGCTATATGCCATTTCAGAGGCAATGTCTACCTCTACCTCTGGTACTATGACCAACATTGAGAATCATTAAGTTCCGCCAGCCGGCAATAGTTAAGTTGGACTATGTGAAAAGCAGGTACTCCCTACCCTATATGCTGAATATATCGTTAGGGTCTAGGTACATACAATTGCTATGGGCCATTTTAGAGGCAATGTCTATCTCTCCCTCTGGTACCATGACAAACGTGCAAAAACTCTTAGTTTGGCCAGCCGGCAATAATTAAGTGACATGAGCATTTTTAAAAGCAATGTCTATCTCTTCCTTTGTTTCCAATGCCTACGTCTAGAATCTCATAAAAAATATCAGACATAGAGACAATGTTTACCTCTACCTCTGGTACCATGGCCAACGTGACGAATTTCTTTGTATGGCCATCAGGTGATAGTTAACTTAGACTGTGTGACTTACCAGGTAGCACCAACTCTATGCTGCCAAACTCGTACAGGTATAGTGCATATGGGCTCACTCTCTTAGTGAAACTGGACTATTTGTCATATTAGGTACCCCACCCCACACACTCACACATCCTATGCTAATAAACTAGTACGGGTCTAAGACATTAGTGTTACAGGCCATTTTAGAGGCAATGTCTACCTCGATCTCTGGTACCATGGCCAACGTGGAGAATATCTTAGCTTTACCAGCCAGCAATAGTAAGTTTGGACTATCTGACATACCAGATATTCCCCACCATATGCTGACTTATTCATACGGATATAGGGCGTAAGTGCTTTAGACTATTTAAGAGGCAATGTCTATCTTTTCCTCTGGTAACAAAGGAAACGTGGAAAATCTTTTAGTTTTGCTAGCCGGCAATAGTTAAGTTGGTATATTTTGTCACACCAGATACCCCACCACCCTATGCTGACAAACTGGTATGTGTCTGGGGTATAAGTGATATTGGCAATTTTAGAAGCAATATCTACCTCTACCTCTTGTACCATGGCCAACGTGGAGAATCTCTTGATTTGGCCAGGAGCCAATAGATAGTTTGAACTCTATGGCATACCAGGTACCACTAACCCCCATTTTCACCCTATGCTGATTAACTCATACTTGTCTAGGGCATAAGTGTCATGAGCTATTCTAGATGCAATGTCGAACTCTGATAAATTGATATTGTCTCTGTAGTTTAACGATCCAAGTATGATGTGACTGTCACTCAAAAATATTATGAAAGTTCCCGGAAAGTTTTTGCAGGTGTGATCAGCAAGTCTTGATCCAACTACATCACCCTGGAGCTTTAGTTTTGATAAAGTAATATTCTTGATACGCACAACTCGATTCTTTGCCATCACTATTGTTGGTTTTCTGTGGTACATGATGTGCGCATGTGCCGTTATCATGTGTTGATGCATCGGTAAATTTTGTGTTACTCCCTTTTGTGTTGTAGTACTTGAATGATCTCTAAGCTAAATGCAAGATCTCGTGAAATTGATATCCATTTTATTGAATATCTTCCGGTAATATTTCGTCCAATTTAGCTTCCAAAGTGATTGCATAAAGATTTTTGCTTTTACAGTTACTGAGCTTAATAATACTAACGGATCGAAAATTTTGGATGATTGTCGTTAAATATAACGTTTGGTCAATTTTCTTATTCGTCTTTCTCGAAGTTGTTACTTTGATAAAACAATTTGTCCGTTTGAGCGTTCCGTTGCATACCAAGAATTTTTGCCTAAGGTTTTTTCTTTGCAATCGATTTCTTGTAATTTTGGAATGTTTGAATTCCAAAAGTGAAGTTTGAATCTGCCTTCGGTGAGTTTTTCCATGTATCGTCTGCAATAATCTTTTACGCTGTTTTCGTTATCTAGTTAAAAATGTTGTCCACATATAATCCATTTCCTAGAGTATTTGAAAGTTTTCCCAGATTTTCCTTGAAGTGCTTCCGGAATGTGGCGCTCAAAATGAAGAGCGAACATGTAGCTCCGAAGAGTACAAACTTGAAGAAATGTGTTATTAGTGGACTTGATGTATTTTGCAGGGTCGCTAAGCAACAGGAACCTCGTTGCATCTCGGTCTTTTTCGCCGAACTGTAGAAATGCATTTTCTTAATCTGCGGACGTAGCATATTTCTTAGCACGAAATCTTATAAGAATTCCTGTAATATCATTCATAACAGGAGGGTGTGATTCTAAACATTCATTTAAACTATGATAACCTCTTCCATCTTTGCAGCTACAATCATAAACAATGCGTTTCGGCGTAGTAGATGATTTATTGGTGACCGAATGATGCGGAATATAGTGTACTGGTCGATCAATAGGAAGTTTTGTTTCCTCAACCTTTTTAATAAAGTGTCTACTCTCCTGCTCGCTTACAATATCTCCATAAATTTTTAGTAAATCGGGCTTGTTTGCTTAACTCCTAATAATGTTTTCTATCCTTTGTTTAACCAATTCCATATTATGCAGCAGCGGACGAACGTCTGATTTCCATTGTAACTTAGCTTTATATTTTCCATTATACACTTCTCTCCGAACTCCCTTACAACTTTCTACTTGCTTTTTATGTGATCGCTTCCTTAAAATCACCACGATTCTAAGCTTCAAAACATTTTCAAGTCGCAAGCAACTGATCTGTGATTAGTCAAAATGTTCCTCATGGTAGATTGATTTGAACTACTTCCGTTCTTACTTATTACGGGTCCCGACAAGAGATAACCCATCCTGATTTTACTGCGGTCGATCCATCTCCTCTACCAAGTTCATCTTCAACTATTGACTAGTAATAATCGCGCCAACCTACAAGCATACTAAAGTATGTTGAATTTGCCCTCTGCGCTTATCGAATGTGCAAGTCGTAATCCATGTAAGAATGACAGTGCTTTGATTTTCTTTCGTGATTTCGTCCGAATAGGAGCGGCTATTTTGGGTACGATGATTACTTCAATTTCTCAACGAACTGTTTCAATCGCTATTTTTGCTTTGGTAAGGTGACGAATGTATCCTTCGTTGTCCCATAATCCAGATATTTTGAGTGTAATCTTTTCGGTGGACTCAATTTCAAATTTGCGCGCTAAGGTTTCAGTTAAAAATGAGTTCTGCGCTCCCTCTTCAAGTAAGATATTCGGACCAAACTGGTGTCACGGCAGGTTCAAGAAAAACATCTCTATGTGCGGTAGCAGTAGAATGCAACAATGATGTCTGCTCTAATAGTGTTTTATCTACCGCAGTATGTGCTACGATCTTGTGTGCGCTATTCTCGTTTGCTGTCAAGGTCTTTGATTATGTGTATGTACATGTTTACAAGTGTGCTGTTTCTTTCAGCACTGTCGAAAATTAAATTCAGATTAAAATTCAACTACTGTTATTTTCAAAACAGTTAAAACATACCTTTTCCGCTTAAAATTTCTATGCGTTATTTACACGTATTCGGATGATGCGAATCCTCACAAAACAAGAATTTCTTACGTGTCATCGACTGAAAGTGTTTTCCGTTCATTCCTTTCTCGTTCCGGTAAAAAACGAAGCGGCCAGTAAAATGTATCATTTTTCACGATTTGCGCTTTTGTCCTGCGACCTGAACGCACACTTCCCTTATTATTGCTGCCCTCAAAGATTTCAGTCCCAATCATCGTTTCTGCGGTCTCGGGTTATGTTTTTTCGTACATCAGACGGCAACTTATTGTATATAATAAGAGTAATGTTCTCTTGCTTGTTCCTAGAGATTCTATACAGTGTATGCTACACTCAGTTCTGTATGGAAAGTTGCCTGCTTTTGACCTCGGCGCAGGTAAATCAATAAAACCTCTATCATAGTATTGCTACGTATACGACTTGATAGTAATTTGCACTTGTGAGTGCTAATCCGGCGAGACATTGTGCGGCTATGCCCAAAATTTGTTTATGTAAATACGTTAAACTTTTGTACCTATGTTAATATTTGATTAGCATGTATTGTTGATAGATACGCATGCCAGAAAGGTTGCCATTTTAACAAATTACCATTAAAATATGGACGATTCAATTTTGGTAGCTTGTGATAGATGCTAAAATCTGTACTAGAACAAAGTTAACAAAGGATATAGTGACGATACCAATGGTAAAATGGAAAACTGCGCTCAAAGTGACGTTAACGTTTGAAGTAATTTAACTGTCCCTAAATTATCAAATCGACAGTACAACCCCCTCCTCCCCAATCATAACAAACTATTACAGGTCTAGGGCATTAGTAATATAGGCCATTTTAGAGGCAATGTTTACTTATACCTCTGGTACAATGGCCAACGTGAAGAATAGATTATCACAGTTTTGCAAGCCAGCAATAGTTAAGTTAGACTATACTAGACTAATACATACCAGGTAACCCCTTCTCCTGCCCACCCTATGCTGACAAACCTGTACGGGCCTAGGACCATAAGTGCTATGGGCCATTTTAGAGGTAATGTCTATAGCATCCTCTGGTATCATGCAATAGCAAAGTGGAAAATCTCTTAGTTTTGCCAGCAGGCAGTAATAAAAGCAGGACTATGTGACCTACCCGGTACCTCCTCCCCATCAGCTCACCCGACCCCTTTTCACCCTAAGCTGGGCTTTTTAATATAGGAAGATTTTGGTCTTTGCCATTCATATGCACCACGTGGAGATAAAAGTATTGCCGTAGAGAATTGTATATGAATGAAAGACACAGTAATATCTGACCTCGATATTGGACCTGTGTTGTAGACTCTACAAGAGTTGTCCCACCGGGCCTTTTGGCTTAGGATACCGTAGGCCACTGACATTTATTTGTACCTAGTGCGAATAAAAGAATTGCTATGCGAAACAGTTATACAAGAACCCGATATTTGACCTGCATGAGTTGTCCCAAGTAGGTTTTGGGGTCCAAGAAACCTTATGCCCCTGGCTTTTATTTGTACCTAGTTCGGATAAAAGCATTGTCGTAAAGCTGTTAATACAAGTTGAAGGGTGGTTGGAAGTCAGTTATGTCAAATGCCGATATTTGGTGTAGACCTTCCGTGAGTTGTCCTACTTGGACATTTTGGTCCTGGAAATCATAGGTTACTGCCTTTTATTGCATCTAGTGGGGATGAAATAATGTTTAAGAGAATTTTCTTTTAAATTAAATTTAGGGCGAGTGACGAGGGTCAGTAATGTAAGACCTGAGGTGAAGACTTTTCGTGAGTTTTCTCACCTTGGCCTTTTGTCCGGGAAACCTTTACATTTTACAGTTAACATTTCAATCTTGTGCAGGTCATATAAGAGCGTACCATAAGGATTTGTATATGAGTAATATTTAGATAGGATAAGTCAGACCCCGATATTGGACCCATGGTAGAGATTTTCCGTAAATTGTCTTACTTTGGCCTTTTGGTTCAGAAAACATTGGGCTTCTGGCTTGTTTTGTACATAGTGCAGATAAAAGCATTGCCGTATCGATTCTCCTATTACGAGTCAAAATAGGGTTGATAGGGTCAGTTATGTCTTATTCTGATATTGGATCTATAATTTAAGCCTTCCGTGAATTGTCCTATTTGCGCCTGTTGATTAAAAAACCACAGGCCACTGCCTTTCATTACCATCTGGTGCAGATTAAAATATTGACGTAGGGAATTGTTTTATTGATTGATTGATTGTTGGTTGCTTAACGTCCAGTGGCAACTATTTCATGCATGTTCAGGACGAGAACAAGTTAACAATAAATACAATAGGTAGGTCCTGTAATAGAGGTCGTCCGGGATGAAGGTCGGAGAAATTTAGACTGCCACAGGAAAATGAGGGTATATTGGATAAGGACAGAAATTTAGCCTTGCAACAGGCCACCTACGGACCCCTCAAAGAGTTGTTGCAAGGGTTCTTAACGTGCAAAGAACGTGGCACTCTCTTTACACGAGGCATCCGATTTAACGTCCCCATTCTGACCGGACGTGACAACGAACTTGTACATCCCGCACAGCCAAACGGACGCCCCACTTTAGCGAGGGTTTTTTACCGCCGGTCGGAGGAAGACAAATGGTGACCATATTTCTATTCCCCAGTCACCCTTGGGAGGGAATTGTTTTAGAAATTATGTTTAGGTGGGAAGGGGTTCAGGAATGCCAGACCCCTATATTGAACCTTTGTGTTTACCTTCCATGAGTTATCCCACCTTAGCTGTTTGGTCCAAAAACTATAGGTCACGATCTTTTATTTGTATCTATTTTGGATCAAATCATTGCAGTACGGATGTTTTAAGTGTTAAATTAAGAGTAAGTATGTGGTCAGTTAGGTCAATCCACGATTAAGAACCAATGATGTAGGTCTGCCTTGAGTTGTCCCACCAGGTCCTTTGTGTCCAGTAAACCTTTGGTCTCTGACTTTTATATGCACCTAGTGCGGATGAAATTATCGACGTAGGAAATCTTTCAGAATTCAATTCAGGCCGTGGAAAGGGGGGCAGTAAGTTGAGACCCCGATTTTGGAAATGTGGTGTAGACTTTCCAAGAGTTGTTGGGCCATTTGACTCAAGAAACCGTAAGGCATTGGTTTTATTTTTTTCCTAGAGTCTTTAAAAGCATTGATGTATGGAGTTACGTTTAGAGTGGCTAAGGAGTCACTTATATCAGACCCCTATATTGGACCAACAATGTAGACTTTCCATGAGTCGTATAACATGGGCCTTTTGTTGCAGGAAACCTAAGATCACTGCCTTAAATTTGCATCACCCGCGGCTAAAAATGTTGTCGTAACTTTTAATTGAGTGATGGTACGGGGTCAGTAATTGCAGACTATGATTTGGACATTATGGTCTAGATCTTCTGTAAGTTATTCCAACTTGGCTGTTTGGTCCATAAAACCTTATAGTCTACCTTTCATATGCAGGGAGTCCGGAGAAAAGTATTGTCGTTGGGATTTCTTTCGAATTAAATTTAGGCCGTAGAAAGGAGTTCACTGATATCATACTTCGATATTGGATCTGTGGTGAAGATCTTTTGTGGGTTGCCTCCCGCCCCCTCCCTGTTTTTGTTTACCCTTACAAATATTAGTCCTGTTTGAAAGAACAATTGGTCCTACAAGAGGATGATAAAAAAAGAATCAGGAAACTATGAAATGGAAAAAATACCAAACTAGAGGCTCCAAGGACCCTGTGTCGCTCACCTGATATTTTTATTTACAATTGATGCATGATAAATGCAACTGTTGTACTGTCGTTTAGTTTCAGAGATATAAGACTAAAAAGTGCGTTTGAAACCTATGTTTTATTTCAGCCATGTGTGCCATGTTGGCAGGCAGGGTCATCATACACAGTGGTCCCTGGATATCCTAGTGGTGATTTAAACTAAGTTTGGTTTAATTTGACAGTAGTTTCAGGGGAGAATTTTTGTAAAATTTATCTAACGAGAAATGCGAAGTGATGAGAAAGTTTGTTGTGAAGTTTTGTTGTTGCGCAACACCCCCCCCCCCAAAAATAAAAAGGTAATAAAAAATTATCATTTAAGGGCAATCTTTCCTATTAATGATTTCTGCAAAATTCAGTTGATTGTGCAAGGGTTGTATAGCCAGCTGAGGTCGTTAAAATCTCTCATTTGTTGTTGCAAAATTCAAGTGGTTTTTGAATTCCTTTGTTGATCTTTTTTTGTATTCAACTTTTAAACAACAAAGTACAACAAATATGATGACTGATACTCATGACACTGAAAATATGGTCTTCATTCTTGTGAAGAAAATGGTAAGGTTTGAAATATTTCTTAAATATTAATTCAATACCAATACTTTAATTTGTATTGGATTTATCCCAGGAAATGAGAACAAGGGACACAATTAAATTCAATTTTTTCCTAAATTTCTGATAAAATATAAAATGAAGAACTATATTTTTTAATGAGAATTTTTTTTTAATAGTTAATTGATAATATGAACAATATTAATTAAGTTTTAGATCTTGCATGGTTGATTAATTTTCTCTCAAAATTTCTGATATTCTATTAAAGTTTTAAATATAATATGAGGCAGGCATTACCTGTGAAAGGGGATGAAGTCTGTATAAATTAGTGTAGGAATTCAAGCATCATTTGCACTTCGGAATCTGTAGAAAATGAAGCCAAAGTACTGAAACATATCTGACATTCGACCTATTGTTCGGGATTATAGTTGTGACATCATTTTCAATGTAAAGAAAGAAACACCATCATCAGGTATTAATGTGGTTTTTTTTCTTCATGTTATAGAATTATCAATTATTTTTATTGCCAGTTCATTAGCATGATTAGTAGATTGTTTTCTATATTGATTTTCTACTGCAGTTTCAGAAAAGAAGATTACAAAAGGAAAACATTTTGTAAAAACTTACCAAAATTTACCAAATTAATGAAAATTGTTAAAAATTGACTATAAAGGGCAATAACTCCTTAAGGGGTCAACTGACCATTTTGGTCATGTTGACTTATTTGAAGATCTTACTTTGCTGAACATTATTGCTGTTTACAGTTTATCTCTATCTGTAATAATTTTCAAGATAATAACCAAAACGGCAAAATTTCCTTAAAATTACCAATTCAGGGCAGCAACCCAACAACCAGTTGTCCAATTCATCTGAAAATTTGAGGGCAGATAGATATTTACTTGATAAACAAGTTAATCCCTGTAAGATTTGCTTTAAATGCTTTGGTTTCAGAGTTACAAGCCAAAATCTACATTTTACCCTATGTTCTATTTTTAGCCATGGCAGCCATCTTGGTTGGTTGGCTGAGTCACAGCACACATTTTTAAACTAAATACCCTAATAATGATTGTGGCTAAGTTTGGTTGAATTTGGTCCAGTAGTTTCAGAGAGAAGATTTTGTAAAAGATTACAAAATTTACAAAAATTGGTAAAAATTACTTTAAAGGGCAATAACTCCTTAAGGGTCAACTGACCATTTTGATCATGTTGACTTATTTGTAGATCTTACTTTGCTGAACATTATTGCTGTTTACAGTTTATCTCTATCTATAATAATTTTCAAGATAATAACCGAAAACGGAAAAAAATCCTTAAAATTACTAATTCAGGGGCAGCAACCCAACAACCCATTGTCCGATTCATCTGAAAATTTCAGGGCAGATAGATCTTGACTTGATCAACAATTTTACCCCATGTCAGATTTGCTCTAAATGCTTTGGTTTCAGAGTTATAAGCCAAAATATACATTTTACCCCTATGTTCTATTTTTAGCCATGGCGGCCATCTTGGTTGGTTTGGCAGGTCACCGGACACAATTTTTAAACTAGATACCCTAATGATGATTGTGGCCAAGTTTGGTTAAATTTGGCCCAGTAGTTTCAGAGGAGAAGATTTTTGTAAAAGTTAACGACGACGGACGACGACGGACGCCGACGGACGACGACGGACGACGGACGCCAAGTGATGAGAAAAGCTCACTTGGCCCTTCGGGCCAGGTGAGCTAAAAATGTGATACTTAAAATCAAAGAAATTACAGAAGTGGATGGAAAAGTTTGAAAGGGTAAAGTTTTAACTCTTACAAATAGAAGAAGGGTACATTGATGGAAACTTATGTTAAAAGTTACGGTTTACAAATACGCCAAAAATAAAAATAAAAAATTCTACACGTTTATTAACAAACTAGAATCGGGGTAGGTATAACAACTCAAATAAAGTTTAAAATGGAAAAAAAAGTTTTTAGAAGGATGATAAAAAGTATATAAAAGATATAAAATAAAACACGAAATGAACGAATAAAATGATATTGGTTGTTAAAAACAGTAAAACAGTTGAAAGGTATTGCTAGGAATCAATTGCTTAAACAAATTATAAGATAGGAAAAGCTAAGATAAGTGAACGGATTCAATCCAAAACTGAAATAAAGCTGACGGAAAAGGAATAAACATACAGGGAACTTCAAAGGTGGACCCAGGAAAGGGAATGAAAAGGTCAGTAGATTGAACAATAATGCCTTGTTAAAAGGTGTTGTGGAGAAAACCAGCAGAAACAAGAAACAATCGAAAGAGAAATTGAAGTAGTCAAACCGAGAAAAGCCTTAAATTGTAACTTACCAAAAGGACAAACAAATCCATAGTCCAGCTGAATCTAGAGACATTTTAAAATACCACCCGTTTCAAAAGTCTGGACTTATAAATGGGGTACAACGAAAAGGGCAAAAGTTAATGTGATTTTAAATTGTATGTTTGAAAAATTGTTTGTGATAAGAAGGAAAAGAAGATAAGTCATCATGGTCATTGCGGGACAAAGTAACCAGAGAGGCGACGAACTTCGAAGATATGTTAAAGATGCTGAAAAATAGTTTTGAGGAGAAATTCCAGGTTGGGCAGGGATAAAACTGATGACGCACTTACTTTGGTTAGTTTAAATTTCAAATCCACAAAATAGACCAATTGCCTGATCTCAATACTAGGGCTTACCTCAAAAGTAAAATTACAAAATACCGAACTCCAAGAAAATTCGAAAGGAAAATCCCTTTATCAAATGGCAAAACAAGATCTCAAACACATCAAACGAATGGAAAACAACTGTCATATTCCTGAATTAGTACAGGTAATTCCTTATGTAGAAAATGGTGGATTAAACCTGGGTTTAAGTGGCTGGCAGACAAGAAAGTCATAATTATTGTGAATAACCAGGAAGAGCAATGTTTTAAGTGAACGATCTTAGCGTCAATACATCACGAGGAGATAGACCATAAAGTGCTGCCCGAGTGATCAAGTTAGTAAAGTGATGGGTAGACGAGAGTGAAGGGATTGAAGGGATTGGATTCATTGTAAATCTCAAGAACATTACCAAGTTTTAGAAAAAAACATTCCGAATATATCAATCAACGTGCATGGTTTAAAACGAAAGCGATCTAACTACTAATGAGTCAAGACTTCGAGAAAAGAGAACTGAATGTGGACTTGTTGGTGATTGAGATGGAAGGATTGAAACATTACTGTTGTAAAAAGTACCTTAATTGCTATCGCGTAATGTATAATAACTTGATATAAAGTATCAACATGTTTTATAGCAGTAACACGACGGGTGTCATATCTGGAGCAGGTTCTGTCTACCCCTACAGAGCACATGAGGTAATTTCCAGTTTTTGGTAAGGTTTGTGTTGGTCAGTTTTTAGTTTTCTATGTTGTGTTTTGTGTGCTATTGTTTGTCTTTTCGTCACATTCTCTTTTTGGCCATGGCATTGTCAGTTTGTTGACGATCTATGAGTTTAAATATCCCTTTGGTATCTTTCCTCTCTTTAATAACTTCCACAGTGAGTAGACCCTATTCC